>PVIW01008174.1:0-20602 GCA_004026585.1 Noctilio leporinus
CGGCACCCTCACCTCACCCACGCACCCCACACGCACCTACCCACCCCCACCGCACCCACGCAGGCGCACCCGCACCGCCCGGACTGCTCTGCTGAGGCTGAAGCGTCCCGCCGGGCCTCTGCTCTCTTCTCGTCCATGGAAACCACGACGGAAACCTGCCCGAGGGAAACCGAGCCGCGCGGCATTTCCACGGAAGCCCTGCTCCCTGGAAGACCTGTGTCCCCGGGACTTAGCTAATGTCAAATGCTCACAAATACAACTGTTTTACAACACAGATGTTAGTCGTGGCAGTAGCCGACGGTGGAAAGGGGGCAGACAGACGTTTCAGAACATAAAAATGAAAGGGCGCAGAAAGGGGCGAACCCTTCCCCAGCCCGCACGCGACACCCCGCGGCCGGAGAGCTACGGGTGGGGCCGGGGGTCCCCGCGGAGCGACGCTCCGGGTCAGCCCCGCTCACGCCGCCGCGAGGGAAGAGGCTCCGCTCCTCCTGTAAGTAAAGAATCGTTTCACCGACGTGGCCGCTTCCTTGGAAGGCAGCCGTTGACTCACGAAGCAGTAACGTCTGGGGTCCCAAATCCCTTTGAGAACCCAGTTGAATCTTACTATCACCCCAGGAGGGGAAAGGCACGTGCGTACATACCTGCTTTTCAAAAGCATCTTAAGCAAATTTTTTGTAAAAAATAAAAAAGCAGATGTGGCCCCCGGTAGTGCCTTTTCTCAACAAACTGGAACAGCCCCGCGAGGTCTGTCTGCAGGGGGACACCCGTGTCACCATCGCTCCTCCCTTTCCAGGGGCTTAGCCCCGCCTCCTACCCAGAGGGGTTCCCTCCAGCGCCCGGCCAGGAGGGTGGGTGTCTAAGGCCCCCAGGTGAGGAGGGGAGAGCATGGGAGCTTGGGGTGTTTGAAGGGAACCCGTCCTTGACAACCAGGGAGCAGCCAGCATTTCTAAGCAAGCATGATTGTCCAACAAAACTTCATCGGGTGAGCCATCAAATTACAGTCAATCACATAAAATCAAATAGGTATGAGGTGCTTATGTTAGGCATAATGCTAATTGTTTTCAAGGATCTTAAAATCCAACAGGGCAGACAAAACCAGGAAAGGGGAGAACGCGCTGTACCGCGAGGAGCTGTAGGGGTGACGGTTGGAACGTGGGCAAGAAAGCAGGGAGGTTCCATCCCACCTGGAGACGGGGCGCGGAAGGGTTAGCACTCTCCCCAGCAAGTTTACAGGCGCCAGATCTTCGTTTACCCTCTAGAGAGCCGTCCTGTTTCCATCGTGAATAAATGGTTAGGGTCTCCTGGCAGTTTGCTCTAGCCACTGTCAGGCCTTTTAAGATTGTGACTGTTGAAATGGAACACGATCCTCGGACTCCATCTTTTACAACTTCCAACCCTGGAGCCAGGAACCTCTTTCTTCCTTACTGTCTCATTCTGCCATATCCTTATCATTTGTCCCCAGGATGTTTACGCACATACTGAACTCCTGTTTTGAATACACGTTTATACCTCCTTACGGATCGAAAGTGCTTTCCATGAAAAATGGGCCCCTATAAATTCGAAAAATTTGAATCCTCGGTGAACCCCACGGAAAGAAGGGCTATGAGCAGTGATGGTAGAGATCTGTGTATTAGCGGTAGCAGGTGATAACACAGCATCGATCCACTGGCACTTGTGAAACACCCAAAAACATTAAAAGGTTGAAGAGTGTCCCTGCTACATGAAGGGCCTGTGTGAAATCTTGAGCCCCTTAGCTTGATTGTTAGGTGGCGTTTTACATGCAAAGGGAAACGAAGACTTTCCCACGGGGAAATAGTACCTTTTGACCTGAGTTCGCCTTCCTTCCCTCGCCTATGTACAAGGAGGCACTCTGAGCCCCATCCTCAGCATGGTACCAAGTGTAATTTTGGGGGGCATCCATGTTGAAAAATATACAAGAGGTGCCTGCCAAAAAGCAAGATGTTTTCGAAGGGAACAAGAGAAGTACGAACAATGGCCAGAGGAAGGCATGGGAGCAGCAGCTGAGATTAGATAAGGGCTGGTGGACCCTTTGAGGTTCATCTGAAACTGAAATACGCTTTGAAGGGAGCTTTGCTCCCAGCTCACAGACCCGAGAACAGATAGATCAAACATACGCGCGGTTAAGGAGGGCGCTACACACAGGCCCACATTTCCGGTGGGGCTGAGCACATCTGAGAGGAGCAGACATCAGAAGGATTTGTGCTCAGAATAGGATGTTACTAACTTTTGTCCAAGGAAGCATGCCCGAAGCTAGTGCCGCAGCCCTTCCTGGGACACGGTGTCAGCACCAACATGCCAGACGCATGTGGGAGCACCAACTGACCCCCAAAAGACACGAATCCCCTGAATCACTGAAACGTCCACATTTCAAGAGTGTGCCAATTGTGTTTTGACCTATAGCGAAACCCCGTGCACGTGTACGCATTTTCATCACTTGCTAATTGGTAGAATTTTTGCAGTTTTTTCCAACAGTTGTTAGGTTATTTAAACAATGGCATTAATATTAATGATTTTTAGCCCTGGCTGGTGGCACAGTGGATAAGGTGCCAGCCTGTGAACCCAAAAGTCGCTGGTTCGATTCCCAGCCAGGGCACATAACCAGGTTGCAAGCCAGGTCTCCAGCCAGGTCCATAGCTGGAGGCAGGTGAAAGGCAGCCATACATGGATGTCTCTCTCCCTCTCTGCCTCTCTCCCTTCCCCTCCCTCTGAAAAATAATAAATAAAACATTTTTTTAATAAAGGAACCATGGATATGGACAACAGGTGGGATTGACTTTGGGGGGAATGGGTGGGTAGGGAGGGGGACAGAGGGGAGCAAAAAGGGGATGGATGTAATACAACAACAATAAAATTTAACAAAAAACTAGAAACATTAAAAAAATAATGATTTTTTAAATGTTCATTGTTTGAAAAGCTAAAGAACAAAATATTTCAGGCAATTTTTAAGTACTTTATTTCACTTTATTATTTGTAAAGACTCCCTTTTTTAAATGATTTTACTCATTATTTTTAGAGAGAACGGCAAGGAGGAAGGGAGAAAAGAAAAGAAGTCTCAACTTATAGTTGCCTTTCACCTACCTCCGGCTATGGACCTGGCTGGAGACCTGTCTTGCAACCTGGGTATGTGCCCTGGCTGGGGAATCAACCAGCGACACTGGGGTTCGAAAGCTGGCACCTATCCACTGAGCCACCAGCCAGGGCTTTAAGTATTTTAATTAGCATTGAATTATTAACATTATGATGACATTTTAAGAAGGGTATACTCTTAAAAATGGATGTTTTTCTAACTTATTTTTAATTCGTTTTTAAACATATCAGCACCAAGTGGATAAAACAACTGTGGGGCCTTTACACAATGGACTACTCCTGAGCCATAAAAAAGAAGAAAATTTTACCACTTGCAACATCATGGACCTGGGGAAACATAATGCTAAGTGAAATACGCCAATCAGAGAAAGATAAGTACCGTATGATTTCACTCGTATGTGGCATCTAGCGAACAAACCGAAAACCAGAGACAGACTCAGATGGAGAGCAGGTGACAGCTAGTAAGGGAGTGGAGGGACTGAGCGTAAAGGAAGAAGTCATGGACCCACGGACACGGACACAGTGCGTTGATTGCTGGAGGCAGCAGGCGTGAGGGGACTAAGCGGTGATGAAAACACACACCCACACACACAAATCTGTCAGTACCAGAGTTTCTCCTTCGTTTTTTAAGCCTTCACGAAGTACCTTTGCATGTGTTGGAGCTGCATGCCCTGGCACTTTATAGTTGCATTTGGGCCGTGACGCACGCGGCTATGGTGCGTGGAGGCAGCTATGGGGATTTCTTTAGCTGTGGCACTAGACGGGTCCTGTGGGAAAGTGGTACCCGCACGCGTAACCTGCGCCCCAAGCTTCGGGTCAGTTGGAGCCCAGCCTCCGTGAAGGAACAAGCGCATGATGTCGTACTCAACCAGCCCTTGGCCTAAATTAAGCGTGCGCCTTTGATCCAGGACTCCTTCGGTGGACTTAATGATCTTTAGAAAACGTTTCCCAGAAAGAATCCTTCTGGTAGAGCGTGTGCCTTTGTTCAGATTGGTATCTGGATTGCATTCTATGGAACGTCTCCCGAAGTGTGTCATTCCACTTCCGATTTTATTTCATTCTTGTTCTTGTATGTGCTGATAGATGACCCTCGCCCATATCTTTCTCATGTGCTGGTGGCCTGGTCGGCCCGGCTGGCGGTGCAGAGGTCCTCCCTAAAGCTAGGCTGGACCAGTGGACTCCGGCTCGAAGTTTCAGGAAGTGCTTAAGTCAAAGGACCCTATAAAGCTGAAATCAGAGTCAGAGCTGAGGTTTGTAAAAACCCAAATATGTCAACAAACAGAGGAGGTTGTCGTGGGGTCACAAAAACCAGGTACGAAACTGGGGGAAAAGGGACCAAGAGAGAGCAGGGAGTTTGGGATCAAAAGAATGATCTGGAAGCCGTGCCTGGTTGGACCTGGGCAGGCCTTGCGGACAGCCACTGTCCCCTACATACTTAACAGGGCAACAGGAGAGGACTAGAGGCAGGTGTCCCTGACAAACATCGGGACTATGCTACAGCCATTCTCAAACCCTTGGGAGTTCCGATTCACAACAGTGAAGATTCACTGGAAAGCTTAACATAGATGGTTGATTCTGAATAAATATTTGTGAGAGCAAAAAGGGGATGGATGTAATACAACAACAATAAAGCTTAAACAAAATATTTGTGAGAATGTGTAGATGACCATTTTTAAAGGAGACTTATGAAATGAGAAGTCCAAATCCTGTGGAATTATGTAACGCCACTGAAATCCCTGTGAAATTCCTTGTAGTCCAAAGAGTGATCCAAACCTGATAGAATAAATCATGTGCTTGAAATTATTTTTATCCTGGACATTTCTCATGGCCAGAGTGGCCACCTTTGCTGACGAAGCTCACGTGAATATTCACCTCCTCACATATCCTAGATATGAAAGCAGATCTGTCTAATGAATCCCCTCTCAAAACAAATAAACTAGCTGCTAAAAACATTCATGCTCATTTCCCTTCAAACTCAGAGAGCGCTCTGTTTGATGTCTAATGTGCTGTGTAGCGGTAAGTTTACGTAGTTGAAATGTTTTCTCCAGAGCTATTCTTCTCAGCTCAGTTAAACAAATATTTCAAGACAAAGTATGTTAATTGCTTGATGGCCTTAATTTACCACTTCATTTTCCATGTATAGGTACCACCAAAAAGTCTTCTAGGACTTGTGTTAAAACGTATGTGTTTTCTGGTAGAATCTTAAGGTAAATGTGATGAGTTTTTTTTTTTTTTGATAGAAAAAAAGAATTAAGTGTAGAAATTTCAGATCCGGTAGCTTTACATAATGGTAACGTTCTTTCTGCATGCAGGCTTATGTCGCTGACCAACCAGAATTTGAAAGATGCCTTTATGTAAGGTGATATATAAAACAGCAAAGAGAAGCATGTAGATAAAGCACGATCTTTTAAGATTTTATTCATTATTTTTAGAGAGAAGGGCAGGGAGGGAGGAAGAAAGAGAGAGAAGCATCCATGTATGGTTGTCTTTCACCTGCCTCCACCTATGGGTCTGGCTGGAGACCTGGTTTGCAACCTGTTTATGTGCCCTGGCTGGGAATCGAACCAGCGACCTTTGGTGGTCAATCCACTGGTGGCGCCAATCCACTGAGCCACACCAGCCAGGGCCATAACCTTCTAATGTACAAATAGAGTAGTCTCCCCTTATCTTCAGGGGAGATATCCCAAGACTCCCAGTGGATGCCTGCAACTACAGATAGTCCTGAGCCCTGTATAGACTGTTTTTTCCTGCATGGCATACATTTTATGGCTTCTCTTTGTCATATACTAATGGCCAGCATCCCTTCTCTTGGTCCTCAAGGCCATTACGAAGGGAAGCAAAGGTGACTTGAACATGAGCACTGTGATGCCTGGACAATTGATCTGATCACCAAGTTAAGTGGTCGATAGCCAGGGGGTGTGTACAGTGTGATCACACTGGACAAAGGGATGACATATGTAGGGGCTGCATAAGTGGGGCACAAGAGGTCACCCGCTACTCAGTCCCTGTGCGATTTGAAACTTGGGACTTGTTTATCTCTGCAATTTTCCGTTTAATATTCTTGAACCATGGTTGACAGTGCCAGGGAGAAGCATGACACCCCCAATTCTCTTGGGATTTTCACAACTGAGTGGAATGCTGGTAGCAGGGAGACATCCTAGCTGTGAAGTGTGTGAAGCCAGCCCTCGTATGGAGTTCTTTTCCTGCTCCTTTATTAACCCTTTCCATAGTGCTGGTGCAGGCAGACACTAAAACAGTCGTTCTGTTGAAAGCCATGGAGAGAAGCAGCAGCTGTTTGTGGACCCGGCTGTCTGAGTGGGCGAGTAATGCTTCCTCCGTGCCGGGGGAATCTGCCCTGTCCTGGAAAGCCCCAGGACTCAGTGACGCTTACCCGGGAGGGAAGGGAGCCATGACACCTTGACTCAGGGACACAGGTCAGGGGGCCCAAGGAAAGGCAGCCACGGAGGGTCAGATGATGAAACCTAGAGCTCTGAGCCCTAGACACGGCTGGGAGTCACACTGGCATCATCACACCTCATGCTTCCTGGGCGGGCGGCTTGCCGCCCAGAGACAGGATTCAGGGACCTGTGGCAGTGGGTCACGTGATGAAAGGGAGACACTGGGGACACGGGTTCCCTTCTAGAGGACAGAGAGGAAGCAGAGGAGTCTCCTGGGTAACTCCCGTTTTCTCATTTGTAGAGCACTATCTATGGGTTTTTTACGGCGAAAAACCGAGACTGGCAAACTCAGAGAAGGGAGAGAGGGCGCCCCAGGCCAGCAGTTTCCAACCGTTTTCCCCTTGTAGTACACTAATGACCCCATTCTGCGGCACACCAAAAGGTAGATTTTCCGTTGGTCTGACAAAAACAAAAGGTATAATTTTGATTCCGTCACACCCAACGACTGTTGTGTTGGCCGCTGTCATTTGCTTAGCTGACGAGCGCAGAGAAAAGGGTCAGTGCCCCTGACCGAACAGTCAGGCGTAGCATGTTTCAGAAGTTCTTGCGACACCCCGGTTGAAAATTGCTGCCCTAAGCCAGTTCACCCCCTTCACGACTCATGCGGGAGCAGAGGTCCCTGTGAGATAAATGACGTCTCTGCACAGGGGACGAAGGGCAGGGAGGCAGAAGCAGATGAAGGTGGGGAAACGGACCTAGTAGCTACTAGAAAACGATCGGCAGTTCATCAGCGACTGGCGACCAGAGCCAGTGGCAAGGCCCATCCTCGCCTTCCGGTTGGGAATGGAGCGCAGCTCGGGTCAGTAAGACTTCTGGTCAGTTCTGAGAGTTTCCACGCCGCTGTAACAGGAAAAAGTGAATATGGAAGCAAAACGGGTCACAGTGGTATAGACATACAGGCTGCGGCGGAAGCAGGCTTACAGCTGAGCATGTGGGAAATAATGGAATAATGAGTACATAATACAAGAATAAACCGTGTTTATTCAGGTGCTCACAACTGTCAACCTACTGCTGCCCCACCCTGGACGCTTACTTTCCTTAATTAGAGAATTCGTGGGAAAACCACAAAATACATGTGCCTTTGAAAAATGACTGCTTGATAACTATCAAAGCAAGCTCTGCTGTTTACTGCATGGCTTAATCCTGAGCACATGTTTGTGCAGGATTATCTAGCCACCAAGGCACAAACCCTCACCTGCAAGAAGCATAATGAAGCGTGTATATGTTGTGTACATGAGTGCACACCCTGGAGCGCAACTCCACCATGAGAGCCAACAGCACGCAAGCATGTGAGAAAACACTGGAAAGACACCCTCGGAATTAACCAGGGCTCTCCTTTGGCATAAGGGTGATTTTTAGCTCTTCCCTGTGCTCAGGGGTTTTTTAATAAAATGTCTACACTAATAGTTCCCATTGTCAAGTGCCAGTCCTGACCCCAAGTCTCATAAGCAACAGCTCATTGAATTCCCACAGCAGCCTGGTACTCTTGCTTTGGAGAGAAGGAAACGGAAGCAAAGAGGCATTTGGTAGCTTGCCTAGATTTGCACCTAGAAAGGAAGGAGGCTGGGATTCAAACTCCAGGGTTTCCAAGTTCGAGAGTCCAAGTGTACACATTTCTCCATAAATATGTATGCATATGCATGTGGGTTTTGTTTTGTTTTGTTTTTACGATTTTATTTATTAGTTTCAGAGAGAGGGGAAGGGAGAAAGGCAGAGAGGGAGAGAGACATCCATGTATGGTTGCCTTTCACCTGCCTCCAGCTACAGACCTGGCTGGAGACCTGGCTTGCAACCTGGTTCTGTGCCCTGGCTGGGGCAGGTTTGAACCTACGACCTTTGGGTTTGCAGGCTGGTGCCAATCCACTGAACCACCAGCCAGGGCTTTGTTTTTATTTTTAAGACTGAGGCACATGCATGCTGAGGCTTGGGATGTTGAAATAGATGCATGGCACCATCATGTGAATCCCATTCTCTTGTATAAGAAAATAGTCATTATAATTATTTCTCAGAATACTTTAACTGCTAGGCTTCTTCAAACGAAGAAAGAAGACCCTCTGCAAAACAAAGCCTCACCTACTGTTCAGCCAACTGAGGACAGAAGGCTCCCAGGTGACTCTTTGGGGCCTAAAACCCAGGCTGATTTCAGACAAGCATGCTGTACAATTATAAACATTGTAGTAGACCTGAAGTCCCCAAAAACTCCACGCAGAAAAGAGTCTGTAACCTCGCTCCTGAGCAGTCTTGTAGGCTCTGCTCAAAGACACCAACCTGGAATGCTCCCCACCCAGAGAGGGGGTCCCCCTCCTGCTGAGCAGCCCGCGTCCTACATGATGTCTCTACACAAACCTGAAATACCGCACAAGTTCCGCGCTCAGGAGCTGCCTTGCCAGGAACGCACATCATCTAAAACTAATGAGGTTAGACATTTTGCATAGCCTCCCCCTTGGGTTCCCGTCCCAGTCATCCTGCAAGATGGCAACGGGAAGCCAAGATTTGAGAGCAGTAAGTTCCAGTGGGAAGCATCTCCTCGTGTGGCTTTGACACTCTGATAGCCTGGGGTCCCCGGGTCACCGCCCCTCTCCAACATCGTCTTTGACCGTGGAGGCTGAAAGCCAGTGCTTATGTAATGAGCCAGTGATGGTCCGAAGATGCTGGGGTGGGGGGGGGGGGGAGGTTGGTTGCTCTTATACCCTTGGGCCGTAGGGATGTAATATTTCAGGGTGCAGTTCTTCAACTCCTGCCCCCGCACCTCGGACCCGGACCCTGGCCTCCAGCACCTGTATCTTTAAGACTGTCGATGGAGGAATCTCAGGACAGGCCTGGGCCGAACCTTGGCTGCTCCAGCCTCTGCCCCGGACCGGCCACGAGCCATGGGCGCCCGGCTATGCTCACACCTGGCGTCTCCCAATGTCCTGACTCTGGGCGCAGTACTAGCTGACTCAGCTCTGGCCTTCTGGACAAGGCTGCCGCTTCCCGACATCATGTGCCCAGTTACATCATTATTATTTCAGTCCCAGGACTGGCAAGGCTCACGACCCTGAAGGGGTAGCCAGGCAGATGGGATGAACCCAAAGGGCCCTTCGAGGCTCATTCCCCAACCTCAGCACCTCACCTGCCCCTGGCCCTGCCTCCACAACCCAGCTCAAGTCGAAGCACGGGGTTAGAAGTCCAGGCTCTGCAAGCAGATTGCCTGCCTCTGTGTCCCGCTCCTCTGCTTACTAACCATATGACTTTGGGTCCTTGACTCTCACTGTGTAGGTTTTCTAAGTGGAAAATGAGAAAAATAACAGCAGTTCTCTGGGGAGGCCGTGCTGATGGTCACCCAACGTCCTTCTCCTTCCACGCCCTATTCCACAGCTTCCAAGCTGTTAGGCAGCTCTGTGCTCAAATTGAAAAAATAGAAGCAAAAAATAAGCCTCCAGTTCTCAGCCAGTCCTGCAGCAAGAGGGTCTCTAGGACCCAATTCTAAACCGTTGAGACGGCACCAGAGTCAGAAGGCAGCTGGGAAACCAGGGAAGTTTTCTTTCCATCCTTCAGTGCCCGGTTCTGACTTCCTGCTGAGGTGTCAAGGTGACCCCTGTGGTGGGGGCCCAGCGGGAAGGGGGAAACCACCCGGGGTCAGGGCAGCAGGAACCTGGGTGATGCCTCGGACGCCTGCACCAGCCTCGGCTGCCTATCCTGATCTTCTCCTTTATTGTTTAAGATTTTAACTATTCATGCATTAATTTTTTTAGAGAGTGGGGAGGGAGGGAGAGAGAGAAACATCAGTGTGTGGTTGCCTCTCATGTGCCCCCCAAGTGGGGACCTGGCCCACAACCCAGGCATGTGTCCTGATGGAAATCGAACCAGCGACCCTTTGGTTCACAGGCAGGTGGTCAATACCCTGAGCCACACCAGCCAGGGCTGGACTTCTTATCATACGACAAAAAATAAGCCTGTGCTTGTCACTACACGGGTCACATAACCCCTGTGTGGTTCTGAGGACTGACAACGAAAACATGTTGCCAGTCGTGTGATGTTCATTGGAATTGCATCGAGTCTGCACATCGATTTGAAAACACTTCATTTTTATAAATGTACTCGTCCAACCCACGGGCTCGTCCATTTATTTAGGTGTGCAAGTGTGCTCTAGCACTTTCCCAATTAAGTGGTAGTAAAATGAAGAGGAAAGAAAGCACGCGTAAGCCCGCAGCACAATGCCTGACGTGGCGCTCACGGGATAGCAGCTGTTGTCATTACCTCAAATCCCAACCAAGTCCCAAGGGCTCCGAAGCCCAGCAGCCACTGTGAGACTTCCCTCCTCAAAGTGCCCCTCAGGCTGCATTTTACGTGACTCCCTGGGGAGAAAAGCCGGAGGTCTCCCTTCCTGCTCGGTGATCTTCTGTTGTTGCCGTTGGACTTGCATTTCCTGACTTCGCAGGCAGATGAGAAAGTTCAAGGTCTCCCCACAGCACGGAGCCCAGTTCCTGGCACGTGGGTGGGTGCTCAGTCAACACAGCAGTTAGTTCCAGAACTTCAGAGCCCAGAAGCCTTAAAAAGTTGGTTTCCCCTATTCCCTGTTGTGCCCAAGAGTCAAGGCCATTAAGACTCAGGAGTTCGCTAGATGAGTCCAACAGCGGAAAGCTTGTATGAAATGATCTGGATGACAAACTTCCTTTTCTTTAGCTTTTGACTAGAGAACAGAAACCCTTGCAATGGCAAGTGTGGAAAGGCGGCCGATTCAACATAAATGGGAACACTAGTTCAAGCTGTACATTCGAAATTCCTTACTTATTAAGCAAACCAGTTTTAACCAGCTCCCCGGCACCAGGACGTGGACTAGAATGGGTGGCCTAGGGCTGGAAGAAGGGACCTACTGCACACAGCACCCTCTTCATCTCCCCTTCTCCCCTCACCTGCCCAGACTGGCCTGCCCAGTCCCGAAGGTGGCAGGTCCCTGACCCTCCATCCCAGGACTAAGGCAGGAATCACCAGGCCAGGAAGTCCTTGCCTTCCTGGATCCTTACAGCATTTTTCGGACACCTTTCCCTCTCGGTGTTGATCACATGCACCTCTAGCCCAGCTGTGGCTTTACTTTTTTATCCCCTCGGGTTATGGACTCCTAAGGGCCAAGAGTGTGACCAGGTCAGTCGCCTCAGCAGCGCACTTTCCTAGGAGTGAAGGGAGACACACAACTCGAGCCTGGTCGTCTTGGTGACCAGGACTGCACACTGCATGTGGTCTGTCGTCCTGAGAAAAGGGTGTCCACTGTGAAGAGTAAAGAAGTGACGGATCAGAAAGAGTCAGGAGTCTTGGGGAGGCCCTGTGTTTGGTTGGGGGAGGACAGAGCTGAGTGGGCAGGCCCGCCCCGGGAGGCAGCTGTGAGCCTGGCTCTCGGGCTGGTCCCGGCAGGCGCCATCGCCCTGGGTTTGAAAGACTTTCTTCAAAATCTTGTTTGCCTGGACTCTGAGAAAAGCCCGGAATTTTCTTTTTTCTGATCTTAGTCCAAGGGCGAGGTTTCTGGAAAGCTTAAGACAAAATGTATGCCTTGAAGTGAGAGGCCAAGAGGGAGGGAAAACAATAGGTTCCTTTTTCTTGCTGAAAAACACCCCAGGAAGCTGCCTTGCGGCGCTCCCTACGGTGCTGTGAGCCCCTGGACAGGCACGGCGGTCACTCTGTCCTTAGACAAAGAGCATCCTTTAGTCCAATACTGACGCCACATGCGCTGGGCTGACGTGAGATGGTAAAAGTTGCTTAGCAACAAAACTGGCTCCTTCATTTATTTGTTTGTAAAGTGTTGGGCGTCAGTTAAGCAGTCTCCCTCTGCTAAGTGTTGGGGATCACAGGGGTATGGCCAGCACCTTTCATTTCACTAGCGTGCCACCTGGAGAAATGGCCCAGGAATTCCCAGATCTGGGTCCCCCAGAGTGGAGGCCATGACCTTGGCATGAGCACTCACATTAGACTTGCGTCAGCCCAGGTGCTCCCCGTACCTGGGAGAGAAGGCCTCCCATGGTCCAGGCAGTCTTTCCGCCCTGCGGATTCTTGAGCAACATGTGCTGTGGGTAAAAACAACATGAATATAATAAAGTAAGGTTGCCACACTGTAAACTTAAAGGTGGTTAAAACGGTAAATTTTGTATCAGATATTTTTACCATGATCATGGGTCCAAGGTCACACAGCTAGCAGGTGACTCCAAAGTCCCTGCTCTTAACCTGTGTATTGTCGTGTAACTCAGACTTGAGCTTATGTGCCCACCTCCTCCAAGAGACTCTACCTCATATTCAACCCACAGCACAGCCCATACCACAGTTGGATTTTCTGGGCGCTTGTTTATTTATGTATTTACTTATTATCTCTCTCCACCGCTAACACCAGGGTTCAGGGCTGTCTTATTTACTTTTGTAGCCTCGGCATTTGGAAAAGTGAAAAAAGTGCCTGACACATAGCAGATATTTAATAATTATTTCCTAATTAATATTACCAAATGACATCATTATAGAAGGCAATATAGCAAATGTATTAAAAGCAGACATTTTGAGTCCGAATCTGTATTCGGCCATCAAAACTATATAAATCTGCCCCAAGGTTATCACATGATCTTTGGAAAAATGACCTAACCAATTTAAGTCTCCATTTCTATATCCTGAAATAGGAATAGTAACTACCTTATAAGATTGACATGAGAATTAGTGTTTATAAAGCTCTCAGCTTTACCTAAGTCTTTAGTATGTGCTAGCTATTAGAACATATTACAGAAAATTAAAAAATAACTAATGTCATATAGCCTAACTATGCACCTCCAAATTTACTACCATTCTTTGCCTAAAGGCTTGCACTCATATACTGTTGTAATCATAAGCACATAAGAAAAGTAATTTTATTGAGGACTGACTATGTACCAGTTACCATTTTAAGCGGGTTTATATCTATTGAGTTATTTAATCTCTGTTGATCATACGAAACAGGTACTTTATTTCCATTTTACAGATGAGAAAAATTGAGGTGTAGAAGAGTTGAGTAATTTGACCAAAGTTATACAAATCAATAAATTATCCCAAACTTGACAGTCTCTACCAACTTTGTTCCTAACCACAACTATAACGGGCCATATTTTGGCTAACTATTTTTTAAACTTAACATTGATCCATGCTATTATTTTTATGTATAGTTTTTAAAAATAGGATATCCCATTATGGTGACAGAACGCAGTTTTTTAATGTGTTAATGGATATATTTGATTTGGTTTGCTATTTAAAATAATGCTGTGAGGCCACTATCATTAGTTTTAGTTTATAGCTGTAGAAACACCAGGCAGAGGTTTCAACAACTCTCCCCCCATCACACAGCAAGTCAGAGCCAGGCCTTCAACCTCCAGTTCTTGGATAAGAATCTAACTGTCTCCACTAATGGAATGTGACATGCTTAATATGGCATATTCTATTCAGTTCTGAATTCACAACTAGTGGTAGGAATTTGAATAAACATTTCTTACCCCAAACTCTAAGAAACTCTACAAAATCAGAGTTTTCTCTTTTTGGTTTTTGGGTGGACTTAAAGAGTTTGACCAATTTGAAACCATAATAACCATCAAAGACATAGGAGGAGGAATCTTATTTGTGGGTCATGGGTCAATAAGAGACTCAGAGTTATAGTTTGGCCTACAGAGCAAAGAAAGCTGAACATCAAGGATAATCACTCAGAATGAAAATGGAAGTCCAATCAATGGGATACAAATGAAAAAGGGGTGGGAACATACGTGTGAATCTTTCTGAGACCTTATGCAGTTAAAGCAAGTCATTCATTCAGCTGTCAAGTTTTTACCCGGCCCAGAGCCAGGGCCCCAGAAGCCTGTTCCACTGGGCTACAACAGTCTTCTTGGAGGGAAAAGTGCCGAGTGCAGCAAGGAAAACGTGGATGGACAGTGAGGCTGTGGTAGGCAACTTCTAATCAGGCCCGCAATCACCGCTTCCTCTTGGTGCTCTTGTCCTTCGTAACGACCTGTCCTGGAGTGTAAGTCGGTGACTCACTTCTACAGAATGAAATATGTCAACAGTGATGGGCTTACTAATGCCCAGTGATGGGCATCTAATGATGGGTTACTTCCAACATTAGATTTCCAAGAGGTCTTCCCTCCCTCTCTCACTAGCTCTCTGGTTCTGGGGGAAGCAGGTGTCCTGCCGTGGGCTTTCCTATGGAGAAGCCCATGTGGCCAGGGAGGCCCTCGCTGCAGGGCGATGGCCAGGGAAGGGATGCTGACTACAGGAGCCAGCCTTCTGATCGGACCACAGCCCCAACCATCAATTGGACCGCAGCCAGTGAAAGATCTTGAGGTGGAGGTCCTCCTGACTCCAGAAACTGTGAAATAATAAACGTCCATTAATAATGTCAAGTGATTGTGTTTCAAGGTCACTTGCTATGCAGCAATAGGTAATGAATACAGAAACTGTGCCCAAAGGGAGGGCTCCATTATCTGAGACTCATTCATTGATTTATTTACTTAGTACCAGTAGATTGAGAATTACTGAGATTAAGCTGTTTTAGAGACAAGAAGAGTTCCCTCTCTTCTTGGAGCTTCATTCAAGACAGGTCTATAAAGATCTGGAAGAGCCAAGAGTGTTGAGGGGCCCGTCCAGGAAGGTGCCCCAGAGGAGGCGATCTGGCTTCCTCACTGGATAGATGGCATTCAACTGGCCTTCAGAGATGGAGCAGGACAAATTGAGGAGTGTAGTGGATCATGGCAGTTGGGAAGCAGGGCTAGACCCTGAGAGCCTACAAGTTAGTGGAAAAGGCATGAGGGAAAGGGTTTCCTTTCTGGCCAGTCACCATCAGCATCAGGGACTCTGGAGAAAGAAGCTGTCCTCTTCCTGGCCCTACTGTTGTGTACGTAACCTGTTGGTCCTGTCAAAGATGGGGTAGGGGGTGGAACTTCTTCTGTTCCGTCCTTTGCACCATCTCTGTCCCACCGCTCCTAAGCCTGAGTGAACCAGTCTTCATGAAAAATGACTAGGGGAAAACAAAGCAAACAAAAGACATTTTCAGTTGCAGCACTCTGGAGATTTACATCTCATTAGTTGGAACCTAGAATTTTAACTAAAATGCTGCATGCGTCTCATGAAATGTGGAAGAAAGAAACTGAGTCACAAACACAGACTCCTGGAAAACATGAGGTGAGGATTGTCACAGAGTTCTGAATTCCTGTTGTACAATGATTGCGCCTCTGTGCTATCAGCATCAGACTTTTACTTGGCTCTTCCTGGAGTCTTTGGGAAAGTCTTGTAAGATTTACTCTAAAAAATATTCTTTATTTCAGAAATGAAGTATTTGAGAAAACAGGATAATTTCAAACTTCTGTTACGGTTGTTTTCATCACTGGTATTAATTTTAGTTTCTTGAATTCTCTGGAGTCTTTATAGGTTGAGTGGAACTGTGCCCCATTCCCCACTCAGAGATTGAAGCCCTAACCCTCAGTACCTCAGAATATGACTGGAAATAGGGCCTTTAAAGAGGTAAATAGAGTAAAATGGGACCCTACAGTGAGCTTTAATTCAATGTGATGGATGTCCTTATAAGAAGAGAAGGTTAGCATACATGCCCACACAGAGGAAAGGCCCTGCAAATGCACAGAAAGAAGACACCTGCTAGCCAAAGGCAGTGCCTTCAGAAGAAACCAACCCTACCAACACCTGATCTTGGACTTCCAGCTTTCGGAACTGTGAGACTATAAATTTCAATTGTGTGAACCACCCAGCCGATGGGACTTTGCTATAATGGAAGCCCTAGAAAACTAATACAGGAGTCTTTATCATTTTCACAAGCAGAATAAAGAAAATTCACCTAAAACATTTCTACCAGCCTTTCCCAGTAAATATATTTAGTTCATCTATTTGGTACATACATGTTTCTCACTTTAAAAACAACTGTTAACAAAAGATATTCATTAGAGATAAATGAGAAAAGACACACAAGTAAAATGAAAACAATGGAAGTCACTCATTATCCTTTGTCAGTATGGTTTACACGAATGATGTAGCTATTCAAATATATACATTAAGGGTTCAAAATATCCTAATGCGTCATGAACTTTTCCCACATATATCAATATGACTTTGATTAAGTTGGACCTTCTATGAGCTTCCATTTCATCACCTCTAACATGGGGGTATTAAGAACTGCCTTCCGTCGTTTTTATCAGTGATATTAAAGTACTGTGGCACTTAATAAAGTAGCTGGCACATAGCAAGCAAAGAATAAATGGTCTGTATATTTTTACATGGCCTCTATTTCACCAAAATGGGGTCATTCTGTACATGTTATTTTTTCAGTCCTTTTCATTCGTGCTTGGTCCCATTTCATGACTAGGTATTTATCAAGTTCTGTTTCTGGGCCTTTAAGGGTTCTACACATAACAGTGTCTTTTCCTGGGCCTGTGGTGGTCTTGTTTAAACAGCTTTTCTACAACTTCTGGGAACAGACTCTCGTGCCATTTAACAATTGTCTTTCAGCTGTCTTTTTGTGTTTGGAAAACTTCCAGAAGCACAGTTAGGGTTGAGAACTTGCTCAAATTTAAGATGTCGCCAGGCAGCCCAGAGAAAACAGAACCAGTCCTCCTGACTCCGACAGGAGCTGCCTGCCGCCTGGCTAATCTTGGGGACAGGAAACCAAACGAAACTGCAAAACGCAAGGCTCTGGAGACCGAAAATGCTGCTGCATGTGGTAAGAAAGACACCAACTCCGCACTGATGCTGGAGGCCAAGGTGAAGTCCTGTTTTCTCTGGTTGTGCAGGGGTCGGTGGGTCCTCAACGTCTCTTACAAAAACCCTGACACTATCATGAGAGAAGACGGCATCCTAACAGGACACCAGGACATCTGCGGGGACTTGCAAACCAAGGCTACTTCTCCACAGAAGACGATGGCCAGTTGAGCATTGGTTGCTGTTGGCAGATCAAGGAGAGGAATTTACCCAGGCCAGTCAGTTGCAAGAACTGGCCATGACCACTGACCACCAACCTCTGCTTTCTGTGGAGAATCAGAAGTACAGAGACAGGGTGGTGGAGCTCTGACATGGTCTGTGGCTGCCCACTGGATGCGCTGGTTCTGGAGTTTCCCAGGTGGTGCGGGCCAAGGTCAGCCCCTACCTGTGTTTTCCTGGAGCCACTCAGCCTGAGCTATAAAGCACCCTGAGATGCTGCTACTCGTGCTGGGCTGGGAGGTTCCCAAGTGAAGCCAAGCTGTGGATCTAGGCTGGCTGCTGGTAGTGCCAGGTCTGAGGCTCACCGAGGCAGCTGCTGCTTGTTAGATAAGTTCTAGGAAGTGGAGCAGGAGCCAAAAGCAGCCATTCACATGGAAAAGCAACTGGGTGGGCCCATCGTTTGGGTGGGGTGGAATCTCTGGCAGTCTTCAAGGCAGTCAAACAGTGGTAGCCAGGTTGATGGAGTTTCAGACATGGCACCAGCTCGCTGGCTTTGTGGGAAGAGGGTTTAGGAAAAAGACAATGTCATCTGCTCACCTTGATGCCCAACACCTCAGTTCCTCCAGTATGACACTGGTGGCTTTCAACCTGCCACCCAGCGCTGGAGCTCAGAGGGAGTGAGTCTGAGCAGGTGAGTCTGTGTGGGGGTTCTTTAAGAGGAGCTGCTTGGGGCTCCAGCAGTTTCTTCCACTTACTCCATCCCCACTAGTTTGTGCAGCCAGAAGTTGTGGGGACTTAACTTCCTGGCACTGGAACCCCAGTCTAGGGAGCCTGCTGTGGGCCTGGGAATCCTCACTCCTGAGATGCCCCTCCTGACTCTTTGTCCACCACATGTGAGTGAAGGAACACACCATTTTGTGTCTTTACCCCTCCTACCAGTCCGGATGGATGTGGCTTCTTCACTTCCATAGTTGTCAGATTTTTATTCAACTCGTTTCCTGATGGCTCTGAGTGATGGTTGTTCTATATTTTAGTTGTAAATTTTTTTAAAGATTTTATTTATTACCTTTTAGAGAGAGGGAAAGGGAGAGAGGCAGAGAGAAAGAGAGAGACTTCAGTGTATGGTTGCCTTTCACCTGCCTCCAGCCACGAACCTGGCTGGAGACCTGGCTTGCAACCTGGTTATGTGCCCTGGCTGGGAATCGAACCAGTGACCTTTGGGTTTGCAGGCTGGCACCTTATCCATTGTGCCACCAGCCAAGGCTTTTAGTTGTAATTTCGATGTGATGTTGTGTCTGCCTATGCCACCATCTTGACTGGAAGTCCTAGTTTTAAAGAGGAGACACCGTAGGCCCAGCAAGATTTGTAGGTGTATCCAAGTCCTGCTGGTGTGAACCACAGCATAACTGGCACTCTAAGCTCCTGACGCCCCAGCTAATTTATTGCCTCTCCTGGTTTTTCATCTTGATCGTTTCCTGCACCATGGAATTCAGGCTCCAAAGTAGATAACTCCTATTTTTGCAACTCTTACATTTCTCAAGTCTGTTGGCATTTCGAGAAAATATTAACATTTACAAGGCCATGGATTTGTGATTGAGCAATAAGTAAACAATACGTAACTTCAAATGTGCTAAAGTTTGCAGATTAAGATCACATGTCGCTGAAGAACAGGAAGCTACCCTCTAAGTTAATACTTTTGAGTCTCTAAGAACAAGTCAGCACAATGTCTTGTTTACTACAATTATACTTTAAGGAGACTTTAACTTGCGATCACTCACTTACTTTGTTTTAATAAGAGTTGCCATACAATATTACATTAGTTTTAGGTGATTTTAATTATGTACCTCATGAGGTGATCACCATGATAAGTCTATTAACCATCTGTCACCACAGAAAGTTAGTACAAAATTATTGATGATATTCCTTGTGCTGTACATTATAGCCCCATGACTTGTTAATTTTATAACTGGAAATTTAGACTTCTTATTCACTCATTAACTTTAAAACTATGTCATACGACAGTATTTAACTCAACGAAAGTAAAGGTTACCATACAACGACTTTGCTCAGAGGTTAAACATCAATTAATCTATCACTAATCAATTAAGAGAACTTAATCATTATAAGAATTCCAACATTGTGCCCTGGTTGGATGTGGTGGAGGGAGCTAAAGCAATACAAATTAATGTGCAGAAGTTAAAATTCAGAAAGATATTAACAACGTGCAGAAAAATATTTAAAACAACAAACACTAAATCATACAGTAAATCTTACAATGTCACAAGAACTCAAGATGAAAGATCTGTTTTTACTTGTTTTTTAAGATTTTTTTATTTTATTATTTTTAGAGGGAGGGGAAGAGAGAGAGGCAGAGAAGGATAGAGACATTCATGTATGGTTGCCTTTCACCTGCCTCCAGCTACAGACCTGACTAGAGACCTGGCTTGCAACCTGGTTATGTTGCCCTGGCTGGGAATCAAACCACCGACCTTTGGGTTTGCAGGCTGGCACCTTATCCACTGTGCCACCAGCCGGGGCTTGTTTTTACTTTTTACAATATTATTTTTAGTGTAAGCATAACCATTATAGGAATAAAATTAGAATCTCTAATTTCAAAGGGAGAGAACTTCAAAATCATGGTTTTAGAGTAGATATAAGAATAGGTATGACTAGGTATGATTAATTTCTACAGAGAAAAAGAAATATCTACAGGAAATATGATACTATATTAATATTTGTTAATTCAGTAGATGTATCTTTTCTTTCTTTTTAAAACATTTGACAATTCAATTTTAAAAAAGAGCTTCTCATAGTTCAAATTGGTCACATTAGCCACAATCACTGAACCTTCACTCCATAAAGAAACTGAACTAGCAAAAGTAGGGCCTCGCCCCCTATGAAGTGAAAACAGCTATGTTCCTTCGCCTTTCTATAGGGGAAGTAGCCCTGTATGCACTTGAACTTTGAACACATAGGAACTGGGTTGAGAACTGTCCTGCTCATAGGAACTGTCCCTTCTATCCCACCAGGTCACAGTGCCTGCAGGTTCTAGTGTCAGGCTGTCACTTACATTCTCCCAGAAGAGTACTCTTTCATCATCATTCAAAGTCCTTTCCATGTCTGCCAGTCTATGTTTATCATGC
>PVIW01008174.1:20702-64016 GCA_004026585.1 Noctilio leporinus
AAAAAAAAAAAAAAAAAAAAAAATGAGAGCCAGATAAATCAGAATAGATAACGGTACTTTAAAGTTGTTAAAAGACTAAATCTTATTTGTTCCCACTACAAAAAAAAATGATAATTTGGGGGGAGGGAGGAGGCAGAGGCAAGGAAGGGGAGCAGCTTAGACAAGAACCTAGTATAAAGGAACCATGGACATGGACATGGGGGGACTTTGGGGGGAATGGGTGGGTGGGGAGGGGGACAGAGGGGAGCAAAAAAGGGATGGATGTAATACAACAACAATAAAAATTTTTTAAAAAATGATAATTACCTGACATAATAGAGGTGTTAGCTAATACTATAGTGGTAATCACATTACAATATATAAATGTATCAAATCAACACCTTAAACTTCCACGATATTACATATCATTTCTATCTCAATACAAATAAATGTGCTTTTGTAAAACACATGCTCTGAAAGTAACAATTATATTTTTAAGAAGAAATTTAAAGGAAAGGAATAAATAGATCCTAGTAATATCTCCATTGAACTTTAAGAACGTCAGCAAATGTACTTTAGAAAACAGCCTACATGTCATTCTTTACCTGTCAGCAAGTCTATTATCAGGGAGAAGGCAGGTGGGCAGGCCTCAGCCAAAATGCACTGCAGCTCATCTTCTATTCTCCCGCCAGGGACCTGTGTTTGTACTTGGGAGGACACCCGTGCTGACTGAGCACACTGTGACACTTATTAGGAAATAATGAGATTCCCCCAAATGTTCTCCCGATTCCCCTAAACTTGTGTGGTATTCTGCTCACTAGCATCTACCCTATTCTAAGCCAGAAATGGAGTCCAGTTGTTGCTAAGCCAGAAACGGAGTCCAGTTGTTGATCACCTTACAAGAAAAACACAAAATATGTGCAAACTTGATCTACACAGACTAGTACACGCACACTATGTATATAAGGTTTGACACTTTACCTTGTGCCCGTGTATATATCTAACTTCATCCTCTGACGTATCTGTAACTTGCTTATTATGACTGCCTAAGGGTTACCCATTACCCTTAACGAATTGTAGACCAGCTGTGCTATAAACCGGAGACCATTTGTGTATTACAGAGGCCACTGTGGCTGCCCTGTCACCTTTGGTAACCACTCCTTACTTCATCCAGGCCGTCACACCACCTCATGGAGTCCCTACACTTAGAGCAGTACTTCCCTGTCAGGAGCAGTTTTGTCCCCACCCCAGGGATGTTGGGCAATGGCTGGAGACTTTTTCTGTTGTCACAACTTCTGGCAACTCATGAGTAGAGGCCAGAAATGGTGCTAAACAAGATAGCCCCTCACATCAACGAATTATCTGAGGCAAAAGACCACTATCCCTGAGGGTGAGAAACTCAGACATAGAGAGAAATTAACTCCATTGCTCTTTCTACCCATAAAGCACATGGTTCAAGCCTCACTTAAAAACCACAGTCCCAGCCCTGGCTGGTAGCACAGTAGATAAAGTGCCAGCCTGTGAACCCAAAGGTTGCTGGTTCAATTCCCAGTCAGGGCATATAACCAGGTCTCCAGCCAGGTCCATGGCTGGAGGCAGGTAAAAGGCAACCATGCACTGATGTTTCTCTCCCTCTCTGCTTCTCTCCCTTCCTCTCTCTCTAGAAATAAATAAAATCTTTTAAAAAACCACAGTCCCATCTCCTTGCAAGAGTTATGGGTTTGGGGTGAATACATGACCATTAATGATGGATGAACCAAAAGAAGATCTCTCCTGAGTTTTTCTGAAAGAGAGAAGCTGCCTCACTCTTTTGAGAGAGGTTTGGAAAGTGACTCTTGATGATCCACATTCCAGCCAAAATGGAGCATGAGGGACCAGTTTACCCTGCATGCATATCAGTGGCTTTAAAACACCAAGCAAGGAGGAAGGAGCTGTGCCACGTCAATCAACCTATTCATAGGTGTCATTGGATTAACTGGGGTGGGGGTGGATGAAAAATTTTAAGACATACCAGCTGAAGTGGTTATACATTTGATTAAAAAAAAAAAAAAACAGAAACTCAATATCCAAGTGTATCAATGACAAAAATAAATAAAAAGAGAAGAGAGAACTTACCATTACAGTAAAAGTTATTTAAGTGAATGGTGGAAATTTGGGTTTTCTCTTAAAAGAGGTCTGTGTAAAGTTTTGAAGAACCTGTTTTAAATGAGTTCCTTTTCCCCTCCAAGTCGCTGTAGCAATGGGAATTGTTTGGTTTCTGTTTTGGCAGACCTCAAAACTGGCTTGGACCTGTGAATAGATCTCATTGTTCCACTATTATTACTCATCCTGGTCACATGCTCAGGCCACCCACGCTCAAAAGGCAGCTGGAACCCCTTTGCTGTTGAATTATCTGTCTCATCACAGCTACAGACCCTGTGCTTCTTCAATGTACATGTTTAAGGGCTCGAGTCCCATGGCCTTCTACATTCAGATACGCTCAAGGCCAAGTTAGTCTAGCTGTTTACTTAATTCCAAGCTTCCTATACCCATCATGTCCAGAATCTCCTCCCCCTCCCACAATACACACCACTTCACTCCCACCCCCACCCAAGCACAAGGAGCTTCCAAGAATTGATGATGAAAGAGAGGAAACGATGGGAAATTTTCACCAGTCCACGGGCACCACCCTCGGCTCTGCCCATTGGCTCATTGCTTGTCCCCTGCTCTGTAGAGTTCCAAGGTTTCAGCTTTTATTTCAGGCCCAGATCCACCCTCTGATGCCTAGCCATCTTCTTTTTTCCCCCCTGCAAAAACTTGCAACTTGGGAACTTCGCCCAGGTGAGTGTACCATCTAGAGAATTTCCCATCTTCAATACATGCTTTCTATAAATATGGAATTCGCTCACATACTATTTTAAAGTTCTGCCCTGACCGGTGTGCCTCCAACTGGTTGTATGTCCTCCTGCAAAGTGAAGGGTCACAGGTTCAATTTTCCCAGTCAGGAGGCACGCCTGGGCTGTGGTCATGTCCCCCCGTCCGGGCACATGTGGAAGGCAACCAATCAATGCTTCTCTCCCGCATCAACGTTCTTCCCTTTTTCTCCCTCCCTGTTCCTCTCTCTAAAAATAAATAACATCCTTAAAAATACTTTTTTTTTAATTCTGCTTCAGCCACTCACCCCATTACTCAGGATCTCCATCATACTAAGAAAGTGGACAGAATTCCAAAGGACATTCACCTGTAGTGGGAGAAATCACATTGCTTTTGTTGGTTTGTTTTAATACATAGGAATTGTTATTAGACATCAAGACCTTCTAACAGATCTCAGTTTCCAGGAATCCCGAGACACCTGTGAGGCCTCCTGGCTCCTATGGTACCTCTCTTCACAGGGGTGGGCACCACTCCTCTCCTACCCACCCTACTTGGTGCCTACGAATTCCCAAGTCTCGCGCCCACCCACAGCCCAGGCTCCTGCAGCCAAGGCCTCTGTCCCTGTGTGCCACAAAGGGTGAGTCCAGATGGCCAGTTGGGAACTCTTTCCTTGTCCTTTCTGAGTGTGGCTGAGGGATAAAAACTAGGGAGGAAGCACCCCAGAAAGTGGACGTTTTTTGGATCTAAAAAAAAAGCTCCATCCCACTAAACACGTCCTTCACAAATTACCAGTCGGAAAACCGTCCGTACCTCTGGCATCTAGCCCATTGCTTAGCGCATGGTAGGCACTCGTTCAAGAATGAATGAATGAATGAATCGGTGCATTTCCGTGTCTCTAACTTCAGCAAATGTCAGCACGACTCTTGATCACCTACTATATTAGATGTCGACAGTTGCACTTTAACGGGAACCTCCCAAAAGAAATGCATGCTCAGAAACGCCACGGCTATTCCAATAATAGGATTCCACATCGGTCATTTTTGCCAGTAAGGTTATTAATGCTAGTTTCTGCTATAACAACAACAATCCCTAGCATTTCAGTGGCTTAATATGGCCATTTTATTTCTAGTCTGCTTCACGTTCTGACACTGGTTGGGTGGCTTCCCCTGGTGGGTTCTTTCTGAGCTTTGACTCAGGGATCCAGGCCCCCCTTCCATCCTGGGATCTGCCTCCTAGAAAGGTGAGGGACAGAAAGGAGATGCAGGAAATGCTGGTGGCTTATGTCACTTCCACTGCAACAGCGTGAAACTGCAACTCGCCCCACCATTCTTCTGACATTGTTTCTGTAAATGCTGACTCTGACCAATACGTAGCTTATAGATCAACAGCATGTGTGTGTAAGAATCCTAGGAACTAACTTCAAAACATACAGACCCCAACTTTCAGGCATGCCAGCTCCTGATTTGCTGACGTTCACCCATGAAGCCAGGATGACGTGAGGCCAGGATGACGTGAGGCCAGGATGACCTGAAGCTGGGATGACTGAACCAGGATGATGTTCCTGGCCCATCGCTTGCCTTATCGGAATGGACTGTGATTGTCTGCAATTAAAGAACTTTGTAACCCCCTCCCATGACCTCTTTGTTCTGTTCCCCTCTCCCTCCTTATAAAACCTCTGCAGCCACTGAGAGGTTGAAGATGGGCTTTGTGACATGAGTCCCCCACCTTCGGGGAGATGGGCTTTGAGACAAGAGTCCGCATCTTCTGGGTGACCAGAACCTGAAAATAAACCACTTTCCTTTACATCAGCACCTTCTTCTCAAGTATTGACTTTCATAGCAGCAGGTAGCCGGACCTGCGTTCAATTATACGACTAGTGTTCTATTGACCCAAACTGGGGGCATAGTCCCTACTAGACACCGGAGCAATGGGACATGTGCTTTTCTGGTGTGCAGGAACTGAATGTACACTGTTGGGTGAACACATCGCACTGTGTTTGCTAGAGAGGCCAAAGGAGAATTTCACATTGCGGGCAGGAGCTTAACCTTGTAACCTTGACCCTATTTCCCCAACGTGCCCTCCGGGGTGCGGATCCCTCATGCACATCCACTCATACAGTCACTTAGAAACAGAAGCTTTGCTCTCATCTGAAAAACTAAAGTAAGCACAATACAAGTTGGGTTACTCTGTGAAACCTAGCTGGTTTCAAAGTCCAGGGTGTACTGCTTACGAGATAAAAACCGTCTAGAGGTTGAGTCAATATTTGCCATCGCTGGTGCCAGGGACAGCAATGATGTCTCTGCCTGACCTTGGGCCTTCACCCTGTCCATCTCGGTACACGCCCCACCAGCCCTGCTGCCCTGCCCAGTTTGACTCTGCTCCGGCTCCCAGGTCTACGGGCGGAACTGAAGGCATGTCTGCAGCCTCCACGCAAGCCAAAATGGGTTTTTCTCTGCAAGTCAAGATTTTTGGTGCTAATCCTAACCTTCTAGAGGTATCCCCTCACCTTCTACTCCTGTCCATTACACCTGTCTCTCCTCTCCGCATCTGGATGGGTCATGTTTTAGTGTCGCCCACTCCAGGTCTGCAAGCCCGAGCGCACGCCTCTGTGATTGTGGCTTATATGACCAATTCCAACTCTTAGAAGCTCTTTTTAAAATTTAATTGTCCAATGTTTTAAAAATAAAGAAAAGATATAGCCCTGGCTGGTGGCACAGTAGCCCTGGCTGGTGGCACAGTGGATAAGGCACCAGCCTGTGAACCCAAATGTCGCTGATTCTATTCCCAGCCAGGGCACATAACCAGGTTGCAAGCCAGGGCTCCAGCCAGGACTGTAGCTGGAGGCAGGTGAAAGGCAACCATACATGGATGTCTCTCTCCCTCTCTCCTTTCCCCTCTCTCTAAATATAATAAATAAAACCTTTTTTTAATAAATAAATAAAAATAATAAAAATACATACATCTTTTTATTTTAATTAAAATAAAATAAAATAGAAAGAAAAGAAAAGATACATCGTTAGATCCTCAATGCTTGCTGGTGGTCTCTGGATCAGCTGTTGCCACTGACCTCCTGAGCATCTTCAGAAATTGCCAGAAAGAAGAGGATTCTGTTGACAAATTCTTTCTCCATGCCCCAGTTAGCCACTTGTACCTAGGGCCTCTCTCACCCGCAAAGCCATCAGGGGCTGGGCAGTGACTGTACCAGCATTTGCTGAGAGCCTACTGTTTGCTATGCGTAGTTCCAAGTGCTTTCAATGGATTATTTCTTTTCTTAAGATTTTATTTATTATTTTTAGAGAGAAGGGAAGGGAAAGAGGCAGAGAGGGAGAGAGGCATCCATGCACGGTTGCCCTTTACCTGCCTTCAGCTATGGACCTGGCTGGAGACCTGGCTTGCAACCTGGTTATGTGCCCTGGCTGGGAATCAAACCAGCAACCTTTGGGTTCGCAGGCCAGCGCCTTATCCACTGTGCCACCAGCCAGGGCCTCAGTGGATTATTATCTCAAGGAATCCTCAGGATGCCAAGGGACTACTATCTCCTTTTTACAGCCAAGGGAAGCAGAAAGTTGAATAACCAGCCCCAGGCACTCACTGGTAGCTGGGGGCAGGCACCCAAGCCCAGCGTTGTCTACCAGGGTATGTGCCCCGGAAAGGCATAGAAACAGGAACAGGGAGAGGGTATTGGGTCCTCTGTTCCAATGGTGGGACATTTGGGAGAAGATGGCTGTGGGCAGGAAGACGTAGTGCTCTGGTTGTCCTCCGCTCCTCCACCTCATCCCCAGGGGCTCCCTGCCCTCCTGCCTCTCTGCGGGTCCAGTTGTGCTGAGTTAACACAATTCAAAAGAAAAAAGAGAAGGAAGCTATGTTTTAGCCTTGACTCCAAACACCGTTTTCCACTCAGTTTTTCCATTAATAAAACTGGTACTTTAGCCCTAGCTGGTGGCACAGTGGGTAAGGCACTGCCTGTGAGCCCAAAGGTCGCTGGTTCGATTCCCAGCCAGGGCACATAACCAGGTTGCAAGCCAGGTCCCCAGCCGGGTCCCTAGGTGGAGGCAGGTGAAAGGCAACCAACCATACATGGATGTCTCTCTCCCTTTCTTCCTCCCTCCCTGCCCTTCTCTCTGGAAGTGATTAATAGAATCTTCAAAAATATAAATAAATAACAACTAGCCCAGTGACTGTCTCCTGGGGAACCGGGAGCAAACCCCTTGTTTCTGTCCTGTCCCCAATGACAAGGAGGGGCCGGAGTTCCCACCCCCTGCACTAGAAGTGCACACTCCTGGGTAAGCGTCCTTCTTTGTTGCACGATGTGTATATCCGTGTTTCGCAAAACACAATCAAAAAGCCCAGCCAGGTGAGTGGAAACGTGGCAGCTTCTGAAAACAAAGTCAGGCTGGAACAGCCTGTGCTCCTGACAGACCCTTCTGATCTTTTTGCTTTTTTTTTTTTTTTAAGGATTTTATTTATTATTTCCAGAGGGAAGGGAAGGGAGAGAGGCAGGGAGAGAGAGAGACATCCATGTATGGTTGCCTTTCACCTGCCTCCAGCCACAGACCTGGCTGGAGACCTGGCTTGCAACCTGGTTATGTGCCCTGGCTGGGAATCAAACCAGTGACCTTTGGGTTCGAAGGCCAGCACCTTATCCACTGTGCCACCAGCCAGGGCCTCTTTTTGCCTCTCAGAGCGGAATCTATAGAAGCAGTGCCCTGCTTCTGCAGGAGCTCAGTGTGGGGGTGGGAGGGAGGCTGCCCCAGGTGCACTGCCGCCGGCTCCCCTGCACTTGAAGAGCGACGCCCAGGGAGCACCAATGATCCACTTCCTTCTGCCTCAACCAAGCTTCCAATTCTTAGGGAAAAAAACAAAAAATTATGGACTCTGCACCCTTTATCAGATGTTCCAGGCACTTATTTGCTGGCATTTTAAAATATTGACAAATCTTTTATTATCAAAAATAATTTTTTTTTAACCCTAGCTGGTAATACAGTGGGTAAGGCGCCAGTCTGCTAACCCAAAGGTCGCAGGTTCGATCCCCCAGCCAGGGCACATAACCAGGTTGCAAACCAGGTCTCCAGTCAGGTCTGTGGCTGGAGGCAGGTGAAACGCAACCATACATTGATGTCTCTCTCCCTCTCTGTCTCTCTCCCTTCCTCTCTTTCTAGAAATAAAATCTTAAAAAATAATAATAATAATAATTTTTTTCACACTTTCATTTGAGGAAGAACTTATCTCCATTTTTCCTGACAATCCAAGCAGCATTTCAAATTGAGATTGAACTACGTTGGAACACAGCTAGTTGTTCTCTCTGCCCCAGCAGGCGCTCTCCTGGGAGGTCAGAGAATGGCTGAGTCCAAGGGTGGGGGGTTCCTGCTGCCAGCGGCCCCCACTCCCAGCAGTGAAAGGGGGTGAGGTCTCAGGGAACCCAGGGGGCCTAGGGGTACCAGCAGCATCTACTTCACAGACTGTTTGCACAGTGGAGAGTCATCATGTTCTCAGTTTGTGTCACGTGTGTGTGTGTGGTGCACATGTGTATGATGCTCTCAAACCGTGCACCCAAAGCCTGCTGGGACACTGGGGTTGGGGTGATCGAGCAGAACGCAAGACCCTCCTCTAATTTTCTATTTATTTCCTTACAAGTTGGGTCTCCAGATATGATTATAACTGAACAAAAGGTTACCTAATTATTTTTTGAAGGTTGAAAACCACAGATCCTTTCATAAAATATAAGTGCCTGATGCCAAGGTTCTTGTCTACCGTGTTCACTGAGAACCCCTGAAGCCAGGAGGAGGGTGGGCACAGAGCAGGCCTCTGGTAAATACCTTCCGAAAAACAAATGAAATCCTTTAGCCCACATCATTCTCACAACAGCCTTCTGACAAAGAGGAGGCATGTATTTGGCATGTATTTTCCATACTTACACATACGATGAAATACCTTCAGAGACGACCAAATGCAGGTCACGTTGCCCACCTGTATCTGGTAACATGCCTGCGTGTGGCTGATATGATGCACTCACACCCTTTCTCTTTACTCATGTTACAAGTTGTCCAGAAATGAATACACAGCAGAGTAACTTAGAATATTTGAGTATCTCCCGCATTGCATGATTAACAAATCTAAAGTTGGTGACTTGATGTAAAAATAAAATAACCCCTCATCCAACTGGAGGGCACCTCATGATCAAAGTATGGGAACAGACGTCCTCCTTCACTGGGTCTGGGACACAGGTCCCCTAATCACAGTGATGAGACCTCTTTTAACAGCTCCTGTTGGTCTGATGGGTTTCCTCTTATTTGCCATACTCTTCCTTCTGCCCCAGATTTCCAGATGCCTAAAATCCAGGATCTCCCCTCAGGAGGTCCACTCCCGCCCCGGTGAGAAGTGCTGAGCCGACCGCCTGAGCCCTGGACTCCGTCCAGCCGGTTTGCTCAAGAAGCCACCCTCCTCCTCCTGTGCTTCCTCTTTCCCCAGCTGCAGAGGACACAGGAAACAGACCCTGGGGACAAGCTGAAAACAGGAAGTGGGTGGGCACAGTTAGAAAGCAAGAGTCAGACCAGGGTAAACAACTAGATGAGCAAGACACCAGGCATCGCTTTCAGAGCCCTCAGGGGCCGGCTGCCTACCTGCCTCAGGTCTAATCCAGAAGATAATCCAGCAGCCTAGAGCTGGATTTGTCAGCTCCTCTTCCCCTGGGGAGCTCAGGGGCTCCCCTCCTCCTGCTCCTCCACCCAGTCCTCACTCCCCGAGCAGATGGGTGGTTGCCCACCTGACAGGTGACTTTAGGAGGAATCAGAAACCCTCCCAGCCAGAAACCTCACCAGCTAAAGATTCCTTTGGGTTAACTATCTTCCTTAAGGGACCTGATGTGAAAGGGGACAAAGAGGTTGACAGGCAGTCACAGGGCCTGCATTGGAGAAGTGCAGACAAAGGTCAGCTCTGGATCTGCCTGGGGAGGGTAGGAGCACTCGGCCTTTTGTGCCTTGCTCAAGAAGGAACAGGAAAGGAAGAGGGCTGGTCACGTTGGCAATCCCTGTGCTAAAATTCCCAATGGAAACGGTGACGGAGAACACGGGAAAATCCTTGAAACATTCCATAATTTGAGACCTTCGGTTGCTTGTACGACAAAAGTAACCAATATAAGACAGCAGGTGCAGCAGCCTGGTTGCAATTTATTTCATCACGTCACTGCCTTCCTGATGGCTGGCTGAGCTCTACCAGGCTGGGGCGTATGTGAGAAGGGACAGGAAATCACTGTGAAATGCGTGTTCAGAAAATACACCAGTCCCGTCTCCCCAGCTCAGTGGGATGATCATGACCTCAAGTCTTCCATCAGAGGCCCCACTGCACACCACATCTGATCAGAATGTTCATGTGAAACTTTAGCTAAGAAAGCAATAACCTTGGGGAGGTAATCTCGTTCTTTCTGTCAGCAAAACTGCTTTGAATGTTGTCTCTGCCTTTTCCTAGCTGGGTCACTGGGCAACTTGGACTCTCCCAGCAAGATTCCTCACGAGCCAGCGGGCTAATGCTAGTGGACCAACAGGGTGCTCACATTAGATAGTCTACTAGAATGCCTGGGACTGTCACAGAGACCTTCGACGAACGGCAGCTTGCATTATTTGGGACATAGGCTTTAGGAAGGCATGGCACTGGGGGAGTTGTACAGGTGGACACAACAGGCCCAGAGGGAGGTCAGCCCCCCACCCCAGCATGGCCCTAGAGGAGGTCAGGTGACAAGGTCAGGAGTGCCGGGAAGCGGAGAAAGAGCGTCTTGTTAGCACGGGAGCATGAGGCTCCCATGCCCGCTGGGAGAGCGCCTTTGGGTTCAGTCCAGGCCCCAATAAACCAGTGACCTTGCGCACGCACCTGAACTTCAGAGAACTTCAGCCTCATCGTTGTGAATTAAAGTAACATTCTGCGTAGGTTCCCTAGAGAATGAAATAGATAGCATTTAGTACAGCCGGCATGTAGGTCTTCAATAGGGCTGCTGCCTGTGTCATCGCATCACTGAACTCCAGGTGGCTGGAGAAATCTTGAGGGTCCCAGGACCTTGGGAAAGAGGAAGGGAAAGCTCTATCAGGGGTCCGCTCAACTCCAGATCATGCAGGGAGTGGGGTGAAAGGCCAGAGCAGAACAGAGAGCTCACCACTTCAAGTCCCTCTTTATTATGATGTGTTTTCTTCAAGCATTTGACCTTCTGTCGAAGGGGCTCCAGGTCAGTAGCAGATGCACAGGGAGTGACAGGCACTGGGCAGCAGGGCTGTCCTGGGATGGGGCAGAATCCCTAGGTAGCGGTGGCCTTGCTGGAGTAGGAAGGGTCGGAGGGTCCTCATACGTGACTGCAAACTTGAAAGGGGTGGGGTGCAGGGAGGAGAAAGGAAGAGAGGCAACAGGAGAAAACAACGAACTCTGAAAAGTATTCAATATCAAATTACAGCCACCGACCCTTTGTCAGCAGACAGAGTTAACAGGACAAAGCTACTGAAACGAGATGGTCTTCGGCCCACGGACAGATTTTATGCTGGGATTCCAACGGCTGCTCTCTGGACCAAGATACGTATTTACACAGTCCTTTTGAGTTGCCATACTCCTACATTTAACTACCCAGAGTACAAAAGGAACTCTCTTTTAGATGTTTTCTAAAGAGAGGATTGGAAGGACCAAAGCAACTACTTAAAAACCTTGGGGGTTAGATCCAGAAAAAAATAAGCTGGCCTCACTATAGAAGTTGGAAATTCAGCAGTTAGTCCTTGCCGTGACTAAGTGGAAAGAAGGGAAGATCAGGAACGAGAAGAGCACATATCATCCTTGTACTCAGCTCTTCTCCAGGGTCACCACATCTGCAATCGTTAGATTATCTGGAATGAAAAAACACCTTGTGGGCATGTGCTTACTAGACGGTGTCCTGGGCCCATTTTCAAAGTCTCTGTGTACATGTGTATGTGTGTCTGCATGTCTGTGTACGTGTGTGCATATGTGTGCATGTATCTGCAATGTCTGTGCATGTGTGTGCATGTATGTCTCTGTCTTGCATGTGTGTGAATGTGGCTGTATGCACATATGTGCATATGCATGTGTTCTCTGTGCATGTGTATGCATGTGTGCTGTATGTCTGTTCATGTGCACATGTATCTGTATGCCTGTGCACGTGTGCATGTGTGTGCCTGTATGGTTGTATGCCTGCGCACATGTGTGCTGAGAGAGTGAGAAGCCACGGGCTGTATCCAGAGCTTTCCTGATGTTTTCCAGCGCACACTGGAGAGAGACAGGCATGCACATGTGGTGTGTTTGGGGTAGGACTGGCGGTAAGGGGAGGGGTCAGGTTGGGAGGCAGGAATGGGGAAGGTAGAGTGGAAAGCAGAAAGACTAGAATTTTTCTGTTTAAGATCTTGAAGTAAAGCTAGTTCATGATTCACCACCAGCCTAAGAGCAGACCCCAGGACAGGCAGCAGACCAGCCCGCTCCGGCCCCACAAAGGGAAATTCCGTCTAGAAATGATCATTAAGCATTTTCCTGCAGATTCCTCTGGTAAAAGATTTACCTCCAGCGTGGACTTGGCTCTAAACTTAATCTCCCAGTGGTCAAGGCCCTCTCTAAGCTGCTTTATGATCTTTTGGTAGCAAAGAGTCAGGCATTGGAAGGACAATCATTTTAAATTACTGGAGGCCTAGATTTGACTTGCAACAAATAACCCAGACATACATCCAGGAAATCGAAGAATCATCTAAATTGTGACTCTTAACCTTGGTCTTCAGCTAATAAAGTTTCCTCAATAATAGTAGTAAACATCTGAGAACTGTCTTGAAGATTCTAATTTTTTATTTCTTTTAAAAGGTTTTGTTGTTTTGTGTGTGTGTGTGTGTTTGTTTTTTTTGAGAGACAGGGGAAAGGAGGGTGAAAGAGAGGGAGAGAAACATCAATGTGGGAGAGCTATTTCGGTCAGTTTGCCTCCTGCACACCCCCAACTGGGGACCCAGCCACCAACCCGGGTATGTGCCCTGACTGGGAATTGAACCAACAACCTTTCAGTTTGCAGGCCATCACTCAATCCACCCAATCACACCAGCTAGGGCTTGAAGATTCTATTTTTAAAAAAGAAACCATCTCTTCATTTGCTTACTCTAATGCTGCAAATACTTACTCGACTCTCAAGTTGGTTTTTTGTTGTTGTTGCTGATTCATTTTAATAACATAGGTAGTTTGTGATTCACCAGAAAATCCAATCTGTGAAAAACCTGAACATAAATCAGAGTAGTTCCTTCCAAAATAGAGGTGTTTTTCATTTCACCAAAATATTCAGTGTTCAAATATTAGCGTCTTCTGATACATTTGACCTGAATCTTTTAATATATGTTGAGTCACGGTAAGTCTGTGGTTACAGTTCTGCCACGTCCCTTGGGAACTGTTTTCCATTAAGTTCTAACACCCATATTCTAACCGAGCGCTGACCTTTGGGTTCGCAGGCTGCTACCTCACCCACTGTGCCACCAGCCAGGGAGCGTTTTGTTTTCTTTTTTCATATACATGGCCAGCCCAGAAGACTAGATTGTTGTTTGTTGTTTGTTTATTAGGACTGACTGGAACAGTTTATTAGGACTGACTGGAACAAACAGACTGTTGACTGTTTATTAGCAAACTGGAAATTGTCCTGAGTGTCCTGGGGTAGTGACAACAGTGTCAGTGGGAATCTCTCTTGCTTAAATGGCTGGATCCTGTTTGCTGAGGGGCTGCCCACAGTGGATAGAAGAGCTCAGCTCCAAGAGAGAAGATGCTACATACATTTCGGATCTTTTTTTTTTTTTAAAGATTTTATTTATTATTTTTAGAGAGAGGGGAAGGGAGGGAGAGAGGGAGAAAGACATCCATGTGTGGTTGCCTTTCACCTGCCTCCAACTGCGGACCTGGCTGGAGACCTGGCTTGCAACCTGGTTATGTGCCCTGGCTGGGAATCAAACCATCAACCTTTGGGTTCTCAGGTGGGTGCCATTCCACTGTGCCACCAGCCTTAATTCAGATCTTAACTAGCTTCTTTATCTTGGAGGTAAAACCCTTGTGATGTTTTAAAATACGTAGCTTAAGAAACTCCTGTCTGGGAAGCAATGTTTTCTATTGGCATCTGTTATGCAGCTTACTGTAATGTGCTGGTCAAGAGAAAAAGGAAAGGCTGGTTTCTAACTGATCCAGAAGCACCACGAAGGCAGAGGAGGAAGGCAACGTCCTGTGTACTTCATAGGATGGCAAAGGATCCTTGGTCTTTCCTGGGACTCCACCGCTTCACTGAACAGGACGGTTGCTATTCAATTGCCAAACCAGGCTGACTTACTTAGCATCCCTTGAAATCATGCGCTGCAGGAAGCACCTGGTGCGAGGGGTTGATCTGAGAGGTTGCAGGGAGGCAGGAGCCGGCCAGCTCAGAGAGGGAGACAGGAAGGGGCGGTTTGAGGTTTGGATGTGCTTAGAGGTCCCTGCGGTGGGCACGGGCACTCCGCTCCGCTGGGGCCTCTGAGTGCTACGCGGGACCCGCTCCCCCAAAGGCAGGCCGGGGGAAACAGCAAAGGAAGTACAGATGCTCCCCTGCCATCCCCTGCACGTCGTGAGGAGGCTTCAGTCCTCCTGCCACCCTCAGGTTCACGTTGGTGAAGCCTGAGCAGAAGGCGCGCAGGCACAGCAAGCGCTGGCTGGAGCCAGATTCTCTCTGCTTTTCTCTCTCCGTCCCAGGGTCGCGCTCTGGGGGAGCCCGTGCCCTCGGGAGAGCCCCTGCGGGTGAGGGGTAAATGCCCCCAGCTGCCAGCCCCTGGGACAGCGAAGGGGACAGCGAAGCGGGTCCCCCAGGCCCAGGCGAGGCCTCGAGGCCTGCGGCTCCAGCTGACAGCGCGGCGGCAAACTCAGGACAGACCCCTGGCCAGACCCACCACCCTCAGCCACGCTGAGACCCCCGACGCTCAAAAACTGTGAGAGAACACCTTTCCATTTCGTTTTAAGATGCTAACTGTGTGGGTCGTCTAGAATGCAGCCGTGGATAATCCGTGCCATGTCCACATAAGGCGGGATGTTGTGCATTTTCCAGGAACTACTTGGTGGCCTGGTGGTGCTCGGGCGACGGCCCTGAACGCAGCCGGGAGGGAGCTGCCAGGGAAGGGGGTGCTGCCCACCTGGTGTCTTGTCTGGTCAGCACTACCCAGCCCTCCGGCTGCTCCTGAAACTTCCCCTTCTTACAGGGAAGTGATTCCATGCGTTCCAAGGGGTGCTGACTTCAGCCCACTGAGGTCAAAGAAGCGAATGAGAGCAAAATAAAAATACCTCCTTCCCTTGGGGCATGGAGCCGGGGGTTGTGGCTGCTCCGTGACCACTGACCCCTATCCTGTCACGGGACAGCCCCCTCCCACCCCCCCCACCCCTCCTGCCGCCTACCTGGGCCCACCCCTGCCTGCCTGCCCGAGCTGCCTGGCACTGCTGGACTGCCTGGGTGCCCTGTTGCCCTGCAGGGTTGGCCTTCACCCCTGTCCCTGAGACGCAGGGCACCCTCCAAGCGTGTGGCCCTCATTCCAAACCCCAGGTTCTTCTAGCCTGTCCTAGCTCTCTACAGCCACCTCACCCATGCGGAGCCTTATTCTATGAAAGACTGTACTGGTCTGATTTTATTTTTTCAGTCAAATTACAGGAGGTACAATAACAGGGTTTACACACATACCCGTCCCTTTCACACTTGGGTTCTGCTTCCTAGATACAAGCAATTTTAAATCTTTCAGCTTTTGGTCCTTCATGTGTTCCCCTACAAATCTGAATGACGGGCTCATACTAGAGACCCTGGTGGGAATTATGGACCTCAAATGATCTAGACACCTGTTCTAGACTGGACACTTACCATCTAAGCTTTTGGTAGTCACGTAATGACTTTTAGATCTTCTTATTGAGTCCTGGCTGGTGGCACAGTAGATAAGGTGATGGCCTGCGAACCCAAAGGTCACTGGTTCAATTCTCAGCCAGGTCTCCAGCCAGGTCTGTAGCTGGAGGCAGGTGAAAGGCAACCATACATTGATTCACTCCCTCTCTGCCTTTCTCCCTTCCCCTCCCTCCAAAAATAATAAAATATTTTTTAAAAATTAGATCTTATGATTGAATACCCAGAACTGTAACTATATATCCTGTTTCTTGTTATTTCAACTATCTAGAATATCTCTAGAATCCCCAGAATGAAAAATTAAGATGAGAATTTCTAGACTTTTTCTCTCGACCTTCCCTTCCCTTCTTCTACTGTGAAAGCTTTTGCCAGAACTATCTTCATTCTTACAGTGTCAAGCTTAATAATGTTTAAATTTTGATCTGAATGTTTATTGCAAGGGATCAAATGCCCCATTGGTTGGTAGGTGAGCAGGAATAAAATGCTCAGGCATGTATTCACAGAGCTAGGAAGCATTTTTTATTTCTGGTAAAGAATATGGTCCAGCTATTGAGAGAAAGCTTGCAGCAGAGAGAACCCAGCTTCCCCCGGCCTTACTTACCTGTTGAAAAGTGGGGGCAGTCACCCCACTTCAGAGGAGCCTCCCTTCCTTTAGGCAGTTGGGGATAAAAAGCTCTCCTTGAGTCTTTTGCTTCTTAAAAATAAGCAGCTTACACCCTGGCTGGTGTGGCTCAGTGGAGGGAGCGCTGGCCTGTGAACCAAAGGGTCACCAGTTCGATTCCTAGTCAGGGTTCGTGCCTGGGATGTGGCCCAGGTCTCCAGCTGGAGGTGTGCAAGACACAACCACACAGTGATGTTTCTCTCCCTCTCTTCCTCCCTTTCTTCCCTTCTCTCTAAAAGTGTTTTAAATTCTTTTTAAATAAGAAAATAACCAGCTTAAAATAATAGCCCCCCAAAAGTCCTCTTTTGGGGTTGCAAGCTCTGCTCCTCCTCTCTAGTAAAAGGACTAAGTTAAGCATGCTTCTCGTCTTCACTACATGCTCTTTTTTTTTTTTTTTATCATTTTTTATTTTTCTATGTACGTTGACGCTACTCTCGGGAAACGTGTGATCACTTCCTAGACACTGTTCTCCAGAGGGTTCCCGGGTAGACCCTTCGCGCCGCTGACGCGCTACAGCGCCACCTGGCGTCGCGCTGAGATCAAACAGGACCCTTCGCCGAGCTCCCGACCCTGCGCTGCCTCCACTAGGTGGCAGCAGAGCCCCGAAGCGGCCCCGCCGCCGGGCGTGGGGACTCTGTTAAAAGGCAGATGCCCGCTCGGTGGGCTCACGCGCCTCTGTAGGTGGTCGCAATGCGTTTGGAGAAGCGAGACGCTAACAAGCGCTTCTCAGCCTTGGCCGCCGCGCTCGCAACCAGCTGCAGCTCTGTCTCACGCTACCGCAAAACCTAAAACCTTTGAAAGTAGATCCTTTGCTAAGAACACTTGGACTAATTGGCGCGCTTTTCATCGGAAACAGCTTTCAGTGTTGTTTTTGGTTTCTTTGTTTGTTTTTTATGTATTGCTGGTTCTGGTTGGCCAATGTTTTGTTGAGAATCTTAGCATCTATGTTCATCAGAGATATTGGCCTGTAGTTTTCTTTCTCAGTTGTGTCTTGACTGGTTTTAGGATTAGAATTATATTGGCCTCATGGAAAGACCTTGGGAGTCTTCCCTCTTCTTGGATTTTTTTAAATATTTTATTTTATTTTATTGTTGTTGTGTTACATCCATCCTATTTTTGCTCCCCTCTGTCCCCCTCCCCCCCCACCCATTCCCCCCACAAATCAATCCCACCTGTTGTCCATGTCCATGGTTCCTTTATACTAGGTTCTTGTCTGAGCTGCTCCTTTTGATCCAGCAATTCCACTACTTGGACTATACACAAAGAATCCTGAAACCCCAATTCATAAGAACCTATGTACACCTATGTTCATAGCAGCACTATTTACAATAGCCAAGTGCTGGAAACAGCCTAAGTGCCCATCAGTGGATGATTGGATCAAAAAACTTTGGTCCATTTACACAATGGAATTCTATATAGCAGAAAGAAAGAAGGAACTTGTACCCTTTGCAACAACATGGATGGAACTGGAGGGTATTATGCTTAGTGAAATAAGCCAGTCAGCGAAGGACAAATATCATATGATCTCACCCATTATGGGACAATAATGAACAAAACTAACAACAAGCAAAACAGAACCAAATATATGAATACAGTGAATAGGCCTTCAGTGGTCAGGGGGAAAGGGGTTGGGTGGAGGGGGGAGGCAGAGACAAGGAAGGGGAGCAGGTCAGCATTTTTATAGCAATAACTGTCATTCGCGCTGCCCCCACCACCCTTACTCGGGGCAGGGAAGCTGCCCTGTCCTGGGGTCTGGCCCGCAGGCAGCACCCAGGAACTGCTGCCTCAAGACCAGCCACGCCAGGAACATTGCAGGTTTGACTGTGTCTTCCTCTGGGAGATCATGAGTGCTGCCTAGAAGGGGGGAAAAAAAAAAAAAAAAGCCTGTGGCTGGTTGGACTCTTCTTCTGGTAGGCGAAGAGTGAGAACACTCTTGTTCCCAGGAGGAAAGGGAAGTCCCCGTTGTGCCGGGTACACTGGTTACCTAGGTACACTGGGAAGGTGTGAGTGGACCTGAGTGGGAAAGGAGGTAAACAGTTTCAAGACACAAACATATGCATCTTGGGGGATACCCTCCACTAGCCCCTTGATTCTCCTTCTTGGGTGGTAGCTGCTTTTTAGTGAGCCTACCAAGTATAGAATCTAAGATCCTTAAAAAAAAAACAGCCCAAGGTGCGGAAGAGTAGCATACCTGGGGGTGCAGGGTGGGCCACCGGGGAGCTGGAGCTGGAGCAGCAAACCTCGGGGTGAGGAAGCAGGTGATGCCAAGAGACCTGCAGGGCCTGGAAGTATTATTCTAAGTGACAACCAGTGTCAGTTCCTGCGGGGAAAGTTACATCAGGAACTTGGACTGGAGGCACTACTTCCTATGTGCCAGTTATGGACAGCACACAAGAAACTATTCGATACTGTTAAACTGAGAGAGTGATGTAAATACAGTAACATAATCTGATGAATACTAACTATATTGGAAGACCATTTTCAGGTCTGTGCCATCTTTCTAGGACAAAGGCAATAAGGCTGGGAACAGACCCAGCAAGTGTGTCTAAGCTTGCTTTTTGCTAGAAGTCACAGAGAGTCATCCAGTCCCTCGGGGCACAATGTCACACAATGTCATGTCGGCATCTCCCTTGACTCCACCCACACTGGCCTGGTCCGGAAGCCAACCACTACCCTTCCCAGGGACCCAGACACAGCTGCAATCTTCCCAGCATCCTCAGGGGCCACCTGAGCCCCCTCACCTGCCCTTCACAGCAAACTGGTCTTTAACAAAAACAGTTCTATTTAAGTCACATTCCTGTTCAAAACAAACAAACAAAAAACCTGCTCTTGGGGCAATCTGAAATCCTTAGTAAAGCTGTCAGGCACTCCAAGATCTAGCTCCTGGGTATTTCTCTAGCCTCCGTTCGTGCCCTCCCCCATCCCCTGCCCACCTGTAGACTGAAGCGCCCCCTATTAGCCAAACACACATTCCAGGCTGCTGGAGTGCGCTGTCCTTCCGCATGGGGCTTCTTCCCTTTGCTCTTCAACCAGGCCACTCTCCCTTGACTTCAGGTCCCACCTGCAACAAGACTTGGAGAAGTGTTCATGGCCTGGTTGTATTTAGCAAGAAAGAGCAAGTCCAAGTCCCTTCTAGGGACATTCAACGGTTCACCCAAAAGCTTTTGTTTAATCTCCTAGAAATAGAATCTTTGATGTCAAATCATGGATGACCACAAAGCTTATACAACATTGCATTGTTTACCTACAGAGTATGGGAGTCGTAGGAAATGGAATCTGTTCTGTTCTGCTGTAGGGTCACATGTACTGTGTTAATGACCATGTGACAGACTCATCTGTAGTCATAAGCTGTACTTTGTGGGTCTAGCCTTCTCCTTCCTGGCAGACCTCCAGAAAATAAGTTGTCTCCACAGTTCTGTATCTAAAAATGCCAAACCTGGTTGCTGGAACATTATTTTTTATGTATAATAAAGACCTTGTGTATAAAAATAATCCTAGGGTCACTGGCTGGTAGCACAGTGGCTGTGCTGTGAACCCAAGGCGCTGGCCTGTGAACCCAAAGGTCGCAGGTTCGATTCCCCAGCCAGGGCACATAACCAGGTTGCAAACCAGGTCTCCAGTCAGGTCTGTGGCTGGAGGCAGGTGAAATGCAACCATACATTGATGCCTCTCTCCCTCTCTGCCTCTCTCCCTTCCCCTCTTTCTAAAAATAATGAAATAAAATCTTAAAAAAAAAACTAAAACATTGTGAATTAAAAAATAATAATAAATAATAATAATAATCCTAGGAATAAAAATGGAACTGGGCCAATAAGCATATAAAAAGGAGCTTGGTTGAATTCATTAGTCCTTTGGGAATTGCAGACTAAAACATTCAAATCTGTACCTTTACACATCACTCTAAATGCCTAACATGAAAAGTACAGAAAATTGCCAATATTGGCATGGATGTGGAGCAAACCAAATTCTCATACACTGCTGCAGGTGGGATATAAATTGATATAATATTGTGGGAATCTGTTAGTAACTACTGTGAAAATTTAATAGAGGGAAACCTCACTAAAAAGGAGTCCAGCCCTGGCTGGTGGCTTAGTGGATTGAACACCAGCCTGAGAACCCAAAGATTGCTGGTTCAATTCCCAGGCCGGGCACATAACCAGGTTGCAAGCCAGGTCTCCAGCCAGGCCCCCAGATGGAAGCAGGTGAAAGGCAACAATACATCAATGTTTCTCTGCCTTTCTTCCTCCCCCCCTGTCCTTCTCTCTAAAAATAATAAAGAAACTCTTTTTTAAAAAAAGAAAAAGAAAAGTAGGCTGGCCAGCAGGGGGAACTCTCACACAGCACTTCTCTGTGTACTTTACAGAACTGTGTATTTAGCACTCCAGCAGAATCTGTCTGAAAAGAACCACACCCTAGAGGCCTCCAGGGCAAAGCTATCCATTTTACTGCCTGTAAGTAACAGCTACCCCAGGAATTTACCTAGTGAGAACCTGTCATCTGCCCGAATTCCTGCTTTTCCCCACTGGGACTTTCCTACAAATCAACCCCTCCCACCTTTCTCCTTCTCCGTAAAATCTCCCTCCTTTCCCTTGTGTGTTGCATTTGCCAATGACTTGTGCTATAGCTTCCTTCTCCTGAATTGCAAGTTTTTGCTGTCCTCAAACAAACCCATGTTGCAGGTAAAATAATAGCAATAACTGAGCATTGTTTTTTTTTTTTTTTTTGGTTTGTTTGTTTTGCCTTTCACCTGCCTCCAGCTGGGGACCTGGCTTGCAACCTGGTGATGTGCCCTGACTGGGAATCGAACCAGTGCCCTTTGGGTTCACAGGCTGGCGCCAATCCACTGTGCTACCAGCCAGGGCTAAAGCACTCAGACTGCACAGACAGACCACACGGCCAGGTAAACCTATTGCTGGTTATGGGACCAACAGCTGTGCATATATGTATTCACCTAAAGACACTAATGGTAACGTCCAACCTGAAAGGTATGTCCTTCAACAGTGTAACTGGGAAATTGTGATCCAGTCACTAAATCAAGTGCTACGAGGTCATGACAGCAAGACCCCATTTCCTGCCGTTGGGGGACCAGACTCTACTGGAGTCCCTCCTCACTCGGCAAGCTGCCTGCCAAGGCACCGCTGGGTCTCCACCTCCCTGTTCCACCTCCCACCTTCTCCCGCCAATGGAACCATAAAAGGAAAAGCCCAGGTAATCTCTTTTCGTAACATTTTATTGAAAAGCTTTAACGTAGTCTAAGAAAAGTGGGGGAACGAAGAAAGAGATCATGTCTCTGGCGGCACTCGGGGTCCTGCGCACGGCGGGCCGGGCGGGGGCTCGGAGCCGCGCCGCAAGGGGAGCTCTGCGGCGGCTTCTTCCAGGAGAGCGGCGGGCAGACACCCGAGGGCGCCAGCCTCGGCCTCCAGGGAGGCTCCGCAGGCGCCGGTCCCGATCTCCGGGCCCGCGGGGCCAGCCTCCCCCGCGGCCGCCGCGGACTCAGGGCGCCCGGGGCAGGCGCCGGGGCCGGGGCAGTTCCCGCAGGACAGCCCGCAGGCACAGCGCGGTGAGTCCAGGGGCTCGGGGCCGCGATGGAAGGGGTCGCCCAGCTTGGGGTAGAAAGGCAGCACCCAGCGCCCCGAGGTTTCCTGGAGGAGATGAACTGAGAACTCCCTGGCCTCCGCCTCCGCCGCGGAGTCCCAGGCCCGCTTCCCACAGGAAAAGCAAGGGTGCATCCTGGCCCCCATTCCCGGGCCTGAGGAACCAGCCGCTCAGCCGAGGGGAGAAGATCGCGGGCCTCCAGTGGATCAGAAATCAAACAAGGGCGGCGTGCCGGGCGTCGGCCTTCATCTTCGGGAAACTGCAGCTTCCTGGCCGATGCTGTTCCAGGCTGCGTGGACCTGGACGGTGCTGTTCCAGGCTGCGTGGACCTGGCCGATGCTGTTCCAGGCTGGGCGGATTGCAGCGCCGGCTGGAGCAGAGGCAGCGTGGAGCAGGCTTCCCTCGCGCACCTGGGCAAGAAAAGGTCGGTGAGAGGCGCTTACAGCTTCTAACCATCAGGGAACGTCTGCTCTAGAACGTTGGGGCTCTCTTCTCTTGGCACCTCCTGCAGGTGGGAACTGTCTGGTGTTCTAGATGAGGCTCAGTCACAGTTCCAGTGAGTCCTGGAGCAGAAGTGGAACTCGGATTTCATGCTAAGAAGAGGCAGCTTCATATTTGGAGTGAGCCATGGGGAGGGGAAAGAGAGAGGCAGGTGGAAAAACAGTCTCTCTCTCTGATATCTGCTTCTATCTGCACATTTTCAATTTCTACTCTTTTTTTTAATATTTTATTTATTATTTTCAGAGAGAGGAGAAGGTGGAGAGGCAGAGAGGGAGAGAGACATCAATATGTGGTTGCCTTTCACCTGCCTCCAGCTACGAGGCTGGAGACCTGGCTGGCAACCTGGTTACAGGCCCTGGCTGGGAATCGAGCCAGCGATCTTTGGGTTCGCAGGCTGGCACCTTATCCACTGTGCCACCAGCCAGGGCTTCAATCTCTACTCTTGAACATTGCAACCAAAGGGTATCAATTTCTTTTTTTAAGTGCAGGTGAGCAAAAAGTACAAGATCATGGGCTCCAGGATTCAGACTATCTGGATGCAAATATGATCCCAACATTTGCAACTTTATGTCAATATCATCTCTAAAACCTCCAGTTTTTCACCTGTAAAGTGAGAATAATAAGAGTACCTGCCTCTGAAAGTCAATGTGGTACAACAGGTAAAATGCTTTCCCAAGAGCCTACTGCAAAGAAATTGCTTGATTAAAGTCTAGTGCTATTTTTCAGGGCAGAAACTTTTCATCAATGAAGAATAAATGTTTTAGTGTTCTTGTGGTGAAAGGATACTTTTGACTCTTTAAATTAAATATGCTGTGAAATTACTTTATAATTCATATACGATGGTCAATTTCTGATCCTCTATTTATTTTTTATTTTAAGATTTTATTAATTATTTTCAGAGAGAAGGGCAGGGAGGGAGGAAGAAAGAGAGAGAAATATCAATGTATAGTTGCCTTTCCCCTGCTTCCAGCTACAGACCTGGCTGGAGACCTCGCTTGCAACCTGGTTCTGTGCCCTGACTAGGAATAGAGCCATTGACCTTTGGATTCACAGGCAGGTGCCAATCCACTGAGCCACCAGCCAGGGTTCTTTTTTCCCTTTTTTAAATGTATATACTTATTCCCCTGGCTGGTAGCACAGTGGATAAGGCACTGGCCTGCGAACCCAAAGGTCGCTGATTTGATTCTCCAGCCAGGGCACATAACAAGGTTGCAAACCAGGTCTCCAGTCAGGTCTGTGGCTGGAGACAGGTGAAATGCAACCATACATTGATGTCTTTCTCCCTCTCTGCCTCTCTCCCTTCCCCTCTTTCTAAACGTAGTGAAATAAAATATTTTAAATAAATAAGTATATGTATATACTTATTTAAGAATTTTTTATTTATCATTTTTAGAGATAGGAGAAGGGAGAGAGGCAGAGAGAGAGAGAGACATCAATGTACGGTTGTTTTTGGTCCTCTATTTTCCAAGACATTGGTGGAAGGAAACAGTTTTCCTCCATCTGTCATAGAGATTCATCAGGCCTTTTTCTCCCTATTTGAATGGGCTGGTTCTGCCCATTAAACACAGTCTAATTCAACTAAGAGACATTGAATGTGTTCTTTGTGCTAGGCACCATGTGAAGCACTAATACACAGACATGTCCTCCTGCCTGGTATGGCTGAGTAGACTAAGTAACAGCCTGTGAACCAATAAGTCACCTGTTCAATTCCTGGTCAGGGTACACACCAAGGTTGCAGTCCAGGTCCCCAGTTGGGGATATGCAAGAGGCAACCGTTCATTGTTTCCTTCCCTCCCCACCCCCACTTGCCTGCTCTCTACAAAATAAATAAAATATTTTAAGTGTCCTCCTGGCACTATGGGTCTGGTTGGAGAGCCAACAAGAAATACCAGACCCCTAATGTTGACTTGACCACCAGCAAGAACATGCCTAAAGACCCATGATATCCTCTAGATTGGCTCATATTTTATGATGATGTACTGAAGTGAAATAATAAAAGACAGCTTCTCAATCCAAGAATTTAGAAAACTGAGAGAGTTAGAGAAGGCAGTTTAGACCCCACAAAGTGGCAATGATTAGAAGCTTAGGCAGTAGCAGCAGATGGTAGACACCAGAGGACATGGGGACCACAGGCCACTTGCACAACTGGGTGAGGCTGAGACTTGGATTGAAACACTGCGGCTGGGGTTGGGGAGGGACCAGGAAGCTGTCTGAAGAACTGTGTGGTCCTGGCGACACAACTGTGGGGACCGTCTCTCCTAGCAGGTGTGCTAGTGAAGAACTGTGTACATTCCAATGTAGGCATGACACTCCTCAGAAAAGGGTGGCTGTTCTAGCAGGGTGGCTTGGTTAGTTGGAGCTGTGTCCCAGGCACCAGAACACTGCAGGTTCAGTTCCCTGTCAGGGCACATGCCTAGGTTGCAGGTTTGATCTCCAGTCAGGGTGTATATGGTAGGCAGCCAATGTTTCTCTCTTTGTCTCTCATGCCTAGGTTGCAGGTTTGATCTCCAGTCAGGGTGTATATGGTAGGCAGCCAATGTTTCTCTCTTTGTCTCTCTCTCTCTCTCTCTCTCTCTCTCTCTCTCTCTCTCTCTCTCTCTCTGTCTCTCTCTCTCTCTGTCTGTCTCCCTCCCTCCCTCCGTCCCTTCCTATCTCTTAGAAATCGAAATCAATAGAGATCCTTGCTGAAGATTTCTTTTTAATTTTTTTGAGAGATGGCTACAAACACAGCAAGGTGGCATACCTGTCAAGGGGCCCAGAGGCTGCACAAGAGGAACATTGAAAGGAGGGTAAACTGAGGAAGGAAAGCGCTAACAGGGCCAGACCTGGAGGCGCGGGGTCACCCAGAGCGGTGGAGCTAGCCAGCCCCCTCCACTTCCGCGCTGCCTGTTCGTGAACTTAGTGGGCGTTCAAATCACTTGTCCAAGTGCAGGTTGTTCCCAGCAGGGCTGGAGCTAAAGATGCTGCATTTCTGACGGGCTGCAGGTGTGTGCCCTCAGCTCTGCCTGCGCAGGAGACCCACCTGCGCAGCTCGGAAGCGGTGCTCAGGCCTCCTACGGCCCAAGACTGCGTCCTGCAGCTCGGGGCCTGGGCCTCGGTGTTTTCAAAAGCCCCTGGGCGCTTCTAGCCCCAGCGAGAAATATGATTCCCGGAATCTCGTTGCTTCCCGCATAAACGCCCCCGGCCTTCTTCCTCTCCCTCTTCCTCTTCCATTGCTTCCCGTGCCAGGCCCCTGGAAGCCTCCCGTCTTCCCTGCAAGATCTGCTTCTCTCCCTCTGCTCCCAAGCCACCGAGGTTGGAGACTGGCCTGGAGCCAAGACGAACCCTGTCCCTGATTGCCCGCCCCCCAGCCGTGCTGGGTTTAGTTAGGGCCCCCCTACCTATGAGGATGGCCACGGGTGTGTCCGCGCGCCGGCCGGGCTCCCAGCTCGCTCCTGCGGACGTGCGCCCTGGCCCAGCTGCTCCTTGATGCGGGAAAATAAGCTGCCTCGGGTAGGTTCCCAATCACTTGAGCCCCAACGCTACAAGCTGACTCTACTCCAGTCCCTCACCTAACTCCTAGGTTCCTTCCCGGACTTGGTTTGGTGCCCCAGAAATGAGATAATGAATGAGGAGCCGAGGGGTGTGGTGTATCCCACGGACCTTCTGCTCTGATGGAGCCACCAGGGAAGAACTTTGAGCCATCGTCCTGTCGCTTCGCAGGTGAGTTACCAGGGCGGTGGCTGGCCGGGGAGGGAGCAGACTGGGGACAGAACCATCCCTGTGTTTTTCTCCCTGGTTTCCCAGCACACAGCGCAGTGCCGGGTGTGTGGGGTGGGCAGGTGGGCATGAATGGGGGTGATGTTCGTGATTAGAGAACCGAATTTCTCATCTCTGACCCCCGGCTGGTCACAACTTGATAGTAGCAAGGTGACACTGCATATTCATTTCTTGGCTTGTTTGTGGCAGTTGTCAAATACAAATTAAGATAATAGGAACTTTAAAAAAAAGATCCTTTTGTAATTTATAAGTGTGATGATTGGGCGTTGACACCCTTGTGTGACATGTGCCTCCCTCCAGCGTTGTTTTGCCTCTGGCACCATTGCCCACCTGATGTGAAAAGATAAAATTAAATAATAAATAATTAAAATTTTAAAATAGAAAAGGAAAGAAATGCCTTGCTGGAGGTTGAGCGAAAAGTAAATAAATTCTATCCCGTCAACACGGGACAAGTGGGGGAAATGGTAGGGGTAAACTTTGTTAGCAGTGAATCAAAAGTGACCACAAGTGTAAAGCCAACTTTGGTTGAGTCCCCAGAGGCCCTCTAACCTGTCCCCTCTGTACCTCTACTTTTCCTGCATGCCAAGGACCTCCGCCCCCCTCTTTTCAGAAACCACACCAGCCTAGAGCCTAGGGGAGGAGATGGCCCTCGGGCAGGAGGGGCGGGGATTGAATGAAAGGCCTGGCTCACTCACTGCAGAAAGGAGCTACTGGGAAAGGAAGGAGCTTTGTTTGTTTGTTTGTTTAGTTTAGTTTTTAAGATGTCTCACCAGAGCTTAGGACAAAAGGAACCCAGCCTCCGAAAAGGACAGGTGTGCTGCTTCACTCTAAGGCTCCACCGCTTTCTTCTGCCTGCTTCACAAAATTTGCAGGTTCTGCCTATTCTGGGGCTCTGCAGTTGCAGTCCAAATGGGGAGAAGCTGAGCCCTGGCTGGTGTGGCTCAGGGGGTTGAGCACCAGCCTGCAAACCCAAGGGGCGCCTGGTTTAATTCCCAGCCAGGGCAAATACCCAGGTTGCAAGCCAGGTCTCCAGCCAGGTCCATGGCTGGAGGCAGGTGAAAGGCAACCATACATGGATGTTTCTCTCCCTCTCTCCCTTCCTCTCTCTCTTCCTCTCTTTCTTCTGCTCTCTCTCTCCTTCTCTGGAAATAATAAATAAAATATTTTAAATAAATAAAATAATTTTTAAATCTTAACAAATGTAGAAAATATTTTTGATAAAAATTCAATCTTCTCCTTGGCTGATGTGGCTCAGTGGATTGAGCACCAGCCTTCTAACCAAAGGGTCACCAGTTCGATTCCCAGTCAGGGCACATGCCTGGGTTGCAAGCCAGGTTTCCAGCTAGGTCCCCAGCTGGAGGCACTCAAAAGGTAATCAATCATACATTGATGTTTTCCTCTCTTCCTCCCTCCCATCCGCTCTTTCTAAAAATAATGAAAAAAATTTTTGTTTAATCTTTTAAAAAATTCAATCTTCACTCAGGCTTTTAAAAACACTTTTTATTCACTCTTAATGTTCTATCTGTCTACCTTCGGATCCAACCTCCAAGTCAGTCTGTCTGAAAACAATTAAACTACAGTGATATCTCAGTACTCCTCATTAAGTCATTGGCAAATTGGGATGAGTGCCAAAACCAGTGAGTGCTGAGTACCGAATAATGAAGCATCTTCTCTTGCAGGGCGGCCGCCTCCTGTTCTGCTCAAAATGCAACGAGTACAGGGTTTGACAAATTCTGAAGCCCACGCGTACCAAGGTATGACTGCATTTTAATTTGTGTGTAAAATGTCATGAACTAGCCGTCCCACAATAATTCCCAATAACAAAGAAGTCATTGTCGACACAGAGAGAAGTGGGGAGGGGAAAGAGGAGAGAGAAAAACACTGTGGTACTTTGGGCCACAGTCCCAAGAGGCGTCCCCTCCTCCGGGCAGTGCCTCTGGCTTCATTCCTTCTCAGAATCACCGGGTCAGTTCAGCAGCTGCCCAGCAGAAAGGCAGCACGCCCGCCCCGGGAACTGTGGTCCTGAGCGGAGCAGTAGAAGTTCCGCAGGTCCTTGTTCCAGCCTTTGACCAACAGAGGATCAATTACCGCGGATCACGTGATCCAGCCAGACTCTGTCCTCCAGGCCTCTTATGAGGACCTGGTTCTCACACCCCCAAGTCCCAGTCTTGAGAGCGCTTCTCCACCCTCCGGTGAGCAGGAATCACCTGCTGGTGGCTAGAAAACGAGATTAGGATTCGGTGGGGCTGGGTTCTGCATTTCTAACGGCCCCCAGGTGATGCCCGCCTCGCAGTTTGGGTAGCGAGTAGACCACACCTCCCAGCTTGCCTCGCCCCACTGGGCGGGACAGGTGGGGAGGAGACACAGGCTTCACCTGTCCTCCACGGAGGGACTGTGCTACCAGCCAGGGCCAAAACTACCATTCTTGAGAGGGGATCTCTTCTCCTGTTCCTCCCTTTACTTTCTCACTGAAACTCAGTTAAGACACAGGGAAAGGGAATCTCAATTTTCCATCACAAAGGATGCCCTTAACCAATCAGAGGTGGTGAGAACTGCCTTGTGAAATTCTGGAAGACAAGGGAAGGATTGTAGCCAAGGGAGAAGCTGGTGCTGGCTGGGAATTTGTTAAGTGAAAAAAGCAGAGAGAATAAAGTCAGTCTCTCTCTCTCTCTCTCTCTCTCTCTCTCTCTCTCTTTCTCTTTCTCTTCCTCCCTCCCTCCCCTCCCCCCACCTCTCTCTCCCTCTCTGACACTTGGAGAGAAACTAAACACCCCAGACATAATTTGAAGATTTGTTTTAAAATGTTCTTAGTACTGGACCTGGGTGGTGGCACAGTGGACAAGGCATCAGCCTGTGAACCCAAAGGTCACTGGTTTGATTCCCAGCCAGGGCCCATAACCAGGTTGCAAGCCAGGTCTCCAGCCAGGTCCCCCTTGGAGATAGATGAAAGGCAACCATGCGTGAATGTCTCTTTCCCTCTCTGCCTCTCTCCCTTCCCCTGTCTCTAAAATAATAAATCAAAATATTAAAGAAAAAATTTAAATAAATAAATGAAACAGTCTTAGTACTTTGAAACATTGTTTTATTAAATGAACTTTAAAATTTTATACGAGTAAAAATTGTTTATAATTATGTAAAATAATTTTTAAAAGTAGAAAGCAAACTGAAAAAAGAAAACCCTAAATGTATAACAATTTGAGGTCATAATTACATGAAAGGGAGTTATTTCAAGTGATTTGAAAGGACAGTAATTTTAGTATTTCTCTCTAGTGGGTTAAACCTAAGCTTTTTTAATGCCCCAAGTTATAATGACTTTGGTCATCCTCTTAGTTGGTGTTGAAATTATTCTGTCACAGCTGTGTGTGTGCTGTGAGGTAAAAGGTAGAATTGCCACCCTGGCTGGTGTGGCTCAGTGGATTGAACCGCTGTTCTGTGAATCAGAGGGTCTCCGGTTCTATTCCCCAAAAGGGGGCATGCCTGGGTTGTGGGTGGGGTCGCGGGTTGGGGGCGTGCAAGGAGCAGCCAATATTTTCTTTCCCTTTCTCCCTCCCTCCTCTTCTCTCTCAAAAGAAATCAATAAAAACTTAAAAAAGAAGGAAAAGGTTGAGTTGCCTGCATTAGTGCGGCTGAAGTCTCACGTGGGGGCTACAGGGGTAAACTGACTCTTCTCACGGGCAGAGGCTGAGCTCTCGCTGGTCCGGACATCCTCCACTCCCTGGGCTTTTAAAATGTATCTATTGAGATGTAATACGTAATGACTTGATACACTTTATACGTACACTGTGAAGTGATCGCCACAACAAAGGAGTACATTCATCACTTCACCCGTGGCAGAAACACCTAAGGTCTACTATCTATGGTCCTCATTCTGTGTTAGGTTGAAACTTTGTTCCTTTATTTATTCGGTTTTATTTATTTTTAGAGGGGAGGGCAGGGAGAAAGAGGGAGAGAAACGTCGCTAGGAGAGAGAAACAACGGATCACCCCTCCGTGGCCTTATACTGGCCCCACCCGGGAAGGCAACCCAGCCCAGAATGGAACGGGTGACCTGGCGCCTTTGGGGACCTTGCGCAACCCACTAGAGTAGTCATGGCTGAACTTGTTCCTTTAATGATGACTAGCTACGTGCTGGTTTTTAACGTGAATGTCTTTGGTGTCTTATCATTGACTAATAATTCTCTGCAGCAGGGTCACCCATCTTATTTTAAGCAAACTTAGGTGCGAAACTCGAATTCTTTCAAATACATGTCAGTGCTTAACCTGGGAGGCAAAAAGGTGGGTGAAAAGAACTTGAATCCCATTAACTGGGTTTTTAGTTCTACTGCCCAACATCTAAATGAATAAATGGATGAAATGACTTTTACTTTGAGGGTGGAGGGTAAAATTTCACCGGAAAACATTCGCCCACAATCTAGAAAACGGTGAAGACAAATCTTGCTACGTTAATATTGATTAAACGTGGTGGTTTGATTAGAACATTTTAAACGAAGATGCCTCCCCGCCCGCACGCTGAGGCCCCAGGGTGGTGTGGACTCCATCTCCGCCTCCCGCGCCTCCTCCCGCCACACAGGGAGCGCGGAGCCCGGGAGCCGCACGACCCCCGGCGCGCGGGTGCGCACAGATCTGAAGGGGCGATGGACTCGGTGGGCGGTTCTCCCGGGTGCCCATCCGCCCAGATCCATCCTCATGCTGCACGAGGCGGTGCGCAGCGGCGGGCAGGGAGCACAGCTCCAGTCCCCGCGGGCTGGGCGCTTTCCCGAGACCTCTTCCAGGTGGGGAGCCCAGTCCCCACCCCCGCGCCCCGCATTTTCCAGCTGGAGCCCTGGCGGAATGGGCTTTACTTGTCCTTGTGTCGCAACTCCTGTTAGGACACCCGACAAAAGACGGCTCTCAGTACACGCTTGTTTCATGAATGACCAGGCAGAGTTTGTGACACTAAGGGTGAAAGAATTGTAAACACAGGGTAAAATGAGGTCGTTTGAGATGCTAAATAGCTACACTTCTTATCTGAATGTAAAAATCAACTTACAGTTGAGTATTTCATTACATCCTCCAAGACACTTTTTGAAATGAGTTACCTTGATTCTTACTTCACAGATAAAAAACACGTGGCTTCGAAAGGTTAAGTGATATGATACATGCACTTATTAAAGAATGAAAAAGGAACTGGGACCCAAATTACGTAAACATTTGATATCTGAAGTGCTTCCCTCATCCCCGCTTCCAGTTCTTACTTTTAGGAATTCAAAATAGCCAAACTAGGAAGCTGAGAGTCCAAGTCATGACTGGAGAACTGATCTATAGGTTTGCCTCCCACCACCTCTCCAACCCCCACAGAAATCTACGCCAGGCTCCCTCTGAGCTCCAGCCTGGCCTGCGCTTTGATTTAGCGGCACGATTTAAGCCTCCCCACAGCCAGACAGGCCATGGGAACTTCAGATATCACAGTAAGAAAGGAAACAACTTAGCTGGTAGCACAGTGGTTAAGGTGCAGGCCTGCGAACCCAAAAGTCGCAGGTTCGATTCCCCAGCCAGGGCACATAACCAGGTTGCAAGCCAGGTGTGGCTGGAGGCAGGTGAAACGCAACCATACATCGATGTCTCTCTCCCTCTCTGCCTCTCTCCCTTCCCCTCTTTCTAAAAATAATGAAATAAAATCTAAAAAAAAATTAAAAAGGACATTATACACAAGTCAAATCATGTATAATACTACTAAAAAAGAAAGAAAGAAAGAAAGAAACAGAAGTCTCTGGGTTTCCACAACCAGTAACCCCATCTGCCACTTTCCTTATTTTTAACCTTAATCCAAGTAATGTCTAATACCAATTCAATTTTATGTAATTTCATCCAAGATGATTAAACCTTTGATGTGACATCATTGGATTCAGTCTTCTGAAGCAGTTATTCTCAAGAAGTAATGTCACCACCCTACCTAATGCCCTCCGGCTTGGGACAGACTGCACAGGATCCCAAACAGTATAAATGTCCACACTGAGCAGCTGCCCCGTCCTCTGCCCCCTCTTTTGACCCAAATAATCCATTTCTCCTGACCTAGAGGCTCAAATCATGAACCAGTATTTTTGTGCCTACATGAAGCAGGCTTGGGATTCTGCAGGGACAGTGCTCTCAAACTCCAGCTGCTTTTGTCTTGGACCTCAAAAGGTTCTGGACGGTGACCACTTGATTCGTGCCCAAACTAGGGGAGCCCTGGGGCATAGTCTACATTTCCCCAGGAGAACTGCTTCCCGGTCCATGTGGGCCCCTGAACGCAGCCTGCCCTCAATGGTCCAGAGCACAGTGGAGCCAGAACTGGACCCATCTACCTAGGACGCAGGGCCCTCCTAAGGGACAACCTGGCTCTGACTGGCCAGGCCCAGTTTGTGGAGCATCAGCCAGCAAAGCGAAAGGCTGCTTATTGGATTCCTAGTCAGGACACATGCCTGAGGTCCTATGTTGGGATGGGCACATGAGACACACAGCCAATTGGTGTTTCTCTCACCCACCCAGGTTTCTCTCCCTCTTTCTCCCTCACTTCTTATCTCTCTAAAGATAAATCAATAAAATCTTTTTTTAAAAAGGAACAGATTAAAAATTGCCCTGGCTGGTGGCTCAGTGGATAAGGCACTGACCTGCAAACCCAAAGGTTGCAGGTTCGATTCCTCAGCCAGGGCACATAACCAGGTTGCAAGCCAGGTCTCCAGTCAAGTCTGCGGCTGGAGGCAGGTGAAAGGCAACCATATATTGATGTCTCTCTCCCTCTCTGCCTGTCTCTCTCCCCCTCTTTCTAAAAATAATTAAATAAAATCTTTTTTAAATGAAAAATAAAAAGGAACAACCTGTGCTCGCTTTGGCAGCACGTATACTAAAACTGGAATGATACAGAGGTTAGCATGGCTTCTGTGTGAGGATGACACGCAAATTTGTGAAGCATTCCATATTTTTTTTATGCTTAGTGAAATAAGCTAGGCTGTGGAAGACCAATACCATACGATCTCACCTAATGCAGGAACCTAATGCAGGAACAAACAAATGAGCAAAATAGAACCAGAGGCATGGAAACAAGGAACTGACTGACAGTGACCAGAAGGGAGGGGGTGGGGGAGTAGGGGGCAAAAGGGAGAAGGGTCTATCAAGAAACACGTATAAAGGACCCATGAATGTGGACAATAGGGTGGGGATTGGCTGTGTGAGAGGGGATGGGGTGGGCAGGGCAGGGAGAGCAATGTGGGGGAAATGAGACAATTGTAATAGAAAAATAAAAATAAATAAATAAGTAAATAATAACAACTAAGGGACAATCTGGCAACACTCAACATAATTAGGGTTATACATTTTTTATGGCACAATACAGACCAGTGGTAGATATTAAGAAGCCCTGGCCTTGAGGCTCGGTTCACTGGAGTCGTCCTCTACACCAAATATCATGGGTTCAATCTGGATCAGGGCAGGCCAGGACACATAGCTACGTGTCCAGGTTCCATCCAGGTTGGACATGTGTGAAGGCAGCTGATCAATGTTTCTCTGTTTCTCACCTTCTCCAGTCAATCCTCCTGTGAGGGAAAACTAGAAACAAGGTAATTCTCTCGCAGATCCCTTAGGGAATTATACGTGGTGCCGGTGGTGACTCAGTTCCCTGAGGACAACAGGTAGGTAAGGTGTGGCAGAAAGGCATCAGTCTACTTGGGAACAGCAGCTCACATTTCCATGTAAAGATCCTAGAAGCCTACAAGTGAGTGGGAAGTAATAAATAAAGAAATAACTATAGCCTGATTCTTTTCTCACGAACTGAAAAATCAACACAAAAGAATAAATTATATATTTCAAAACTGACATAAAAATACACATTAAAATGAATTATAACCATACATTGATGTTTCTCTTCCTCTCTTCCTCTCTCCCTTCCCCTCTCTCTAAAAAATAATGAATAAAATCCTTAATAAAAAGAAACGGCCCTGGCTGGTGGTTCAGTAGATAGGGCACCAGCCTGCAAACCCAAAGGTCACTGGTTTGATTCCCAGCCAGGGCACATAACCAGGTTTCAAGCCAGGTCTCCAGCCAGGTCTATGGCTGGAGGCAGGTGAAAGGCAACCATACATGATGTCTCTCTCCCTCTCTGCCTCTCTCCCTTCCCCGCTCTCTAAAAATAATAAATAAAATCTTTTTTAAAATGAATTATAAATGGGAAGAATTGCAGTAGAAGGAAAAGCAAATAAAAAGAGTAACTAATAATAAAATAGACATAATTAGACAACAATAAAATTAAATTTAAAAATAAAAAGTAAATACAATAAAATTAAATTTAAAAATAAAAAAGATAAAATAAATACACATTAAAACAAATTCTAAATGGGAAGAATTGCAGTAGAAGGAAAAACAAATAAAAGGAGTAACTAATAATAAAATGGACATAATTACATTAACATGACAGGGATAAGCAAAAAACAAAAACAAAAACACTGTTAAGTTCTGGCCAGGCAGGTCAGCTGGTTAGAGGGTTGCCCTTCCCCTCCTCATTCCATCCCTTAAACGTGCCAAAGTTGAGGGTTTGGTCCCTGGTCAGATAATATACAAAAATCAACCAATGAATGCATCAATAAATGGAACAACAATCTAATGGGTTTTATTTCTCTCTCCCCTCCTTCTTCTCACTCAAAAATCAGTAAATAAAAATTATTTTAAATAGAAAACACGATTGAAAATGTGACTGTAATCATCCACCTTTATTTTACCTTTACATATGCAAATCATAGGCATTTTGTGTATTCCTTTAATTCAGGTCATAGAGTTTAAACAAAATTTTGAAAAATTACAATTCTAAGGAGGCATGAGACTCTCATTTTCTCAGCCTTAATTATTCTTTACTCCTTTCTCTACCTCATTAAGGACACGGAAACTTGGCCAGCTCCAGTGAAGAGATTTAGTGACCTTGAATTACTATAAACATAACTGGGGGGTGGGGGGGTGGTGAAAGAGGAATAAATCTTCCATGAATGAACTCACAGAGAAAACAATTTTGCAGACCTCTTGGCCAATAACCGAAAATAGAGATCAGAGTATGCTTGCTTATTAGAGATTCTAAAATTCAAAACTTCTTTTAAGCCTTCTCTTTTCCTTCACAGTTTGGTCCCAAAACTATGTAATTGCTGTGACCTCAATATATGTATATGATGCTCTTTATGACTAACTTGCATAATTTAAAATATGACTTTATACTTTTATATAAATATAAGTGATATGTTATAGAATGCTATTCCATTCCACAATGGTCACAGTTATATTTTATCAAGCTATGTATTTTCAAGTCTTACACAAACCTTCCATATTCAGGATCCTAGAGCACAGCGGCCCTAGTTTATTTGTTTTTTTTTAAGCTGTAAGGTTCTGTATTTCTCAGTTTGCATGTAAAGATAAAAGCCTCAAGAACCTAGTATAAAGGAACCATGGACATGGACAACAGGTGGGATTGACTTTGGGGGGAATGGGTGGGTGGGTGGGGGGACAGAGGGGAGCAAAAAGGGGATGGATGTAATACAACAACAATAAAATTTTTTTAAAGGCCTGATATACAGATCATTTTGGAATGTTCACTTACCTCATAAAATCCTGACCAATTTTTTAATGACTACATAATAAAATCCTTTCACCAACTAAGCACAAGCCTTCAGGAGAGGTACAAGCATATTCTATTCTATTATTACACATATCCCTGTTTCTCCAATTTGGCTCAAATAACCCCCTCCTGTACAACGTTTCCCCCCTTGATGAAAAGCATTCCACAGATGCTTCCATGGGCTTTTGAGGATTAAGGGTAATACTAACTAGGCTTCTGGAGAGACCTGATCATCTCTAGACCTCGCCCCCGACTCAACGAATTATCCGAACTTCGCGCTCCTGACCACTGAGGCTCCCAGAGGTTTGATTAGCGTGGACCTTATGGAGAGTGATATTGAGCGTCTCTTCATCTCCCAGCAAGATACAGATAGATGCCTGCGCACCCACGACGGAGGCCGCGCCCGCCCGGCGCCCCCTCTGACCGCAGACCCGCTCAGGCCTCTCCAGTCGGGTCCGCACACCCGCGGGGCGTCAGGACCACGAGAACAAGCCTACGGTGAAACTGTGCGGGCTGCTCTGAAACAGGGTGTGTCTTCCCCTCTTCCTGGTGAGAAGATCCCTGCCGGGACCCACCCTACCTGAGTCAGGCTTCAAAACCTCCGGGAGCTTCCCCGAGGCTACTGATCCCGCAGGACTTGTTGGCTAAAAGGCTCAGGACAGTTTGCAATGCAAATCAGACCGATTAAAGCGGGCGCGCTGTCCCCGCCCTTTCACCGCCAGGACAGTTCAAAAAGCCCTTCCCGCCCGGCTGGGCCCTCACTCGTCGCCGCTCCTCCTGGACCCGTTTCGCTCCCCGTGGGCTCCGGAGGCCGCGGCTATGCCGGTGCGCCCCTCCGCCTGGGCCGCCGCGAGGCGCGCCGGGGACCGTCCCGAGCCCGAGCTGCCTCCGGGCCTGAACGCCGAGCAGGCCTGGGCGTGGGCCATGGACAACTTCCCTGCGCTCAGCCGCCCCGCCCGCGACCCCGGCTCCGAGCGCGGGCCGCCGAGCGCCGGGGCCCACCCGCTGCTGCGGCGCGGTGACGCCTGGAACACGGATGTCCCCGCAGCTGAGAGGGGCCAGGAACGCTGTCGAGACCCGCGCGTCCGCGACCCCACGGCCCAATCCGCCGAGGACCCACCGTCACCGCCAGGAGATGCCCGCGCCGCGGGCGGTGGAGAGACACACGCTCCCGGCGCCGCGCGCAGCCCCCGCCGTCCCCGCAAGCGGCAGAAAACCCAGGCTTAGCGCCCGAGGGACCTGGACAGGCGGCCGCCGACCCTGCCCGCCCGGAGCAACGCCCCGCGCCCCGCCGCCCGAGCCCGCACACGCCGGGGGAGTCGGTCCTCGACCGCCCTGCACCAGCCCTGGCCGCTGCCGTCTCTGCCAAAGGACTCGCAGATGCTGGGGGACAACGCGCCTGTGGCAGAATCTATAAAAAGCCCGGGAACTGGGGATTTGCACCTACTGCTCCTTGTGTTTGTTCTCTTCTTGAATATCTGTACCACGGTGCATTAAACCATTGAATTAAACCCTATTTCCTCTCCATCCCTGGCCAATTGATTCTCACCAGGGGCACCAGGGAGGCCAGACGGAGGGGTGGCCCCGGGCGGGAGGGGGGCAGGCCTGTGGGGGTGGCGTGGGCACTGGAGAAGGTCACAGAAATCCGGGGTGTTACTCGGGAGGGAAGGGGGCGGCGGGATCACACCGGGGGAGGTGGCCCCGCAGCTGAGCGCAGAGAGCAGGACTCAATCAATGTTCCTTGGTTGTCTGCGGGGGGCTTTAGTGGGGTGGGGGCGGGGTGCGGGCTGAGGTTAAGGACGCCCCCCCCGCAGGCCCTTAAGCTCCCTGCCAGCTACACTGACAGCCACGAGGCTCCAGGCCACCAGCCCCAGCCCAGACTGGCAGGCAGCTGCGGGAGCTCCCCTGCTGGGGCTGCTCGGTACCGCACCCGCAAGGTCCACTGGGAGGGGGTGGGGGGACCAGGAGGGACCACCAGTCCCTGAGCAGGAAACCTCTACTTCCTCTTCCTGGGTCTTCTGAACACCCAACGTGGTTCAATAAAGCCGCGAAATGTGCTCCACAATGATGGAAGAAGTTGTGTTTCTCTTGTCTTTGATAAAAATGTTCCCTTCTCAATAAAAGTGTACATAACTGGATGTGCTTTTGTGTGCCTGTGACTCCGTGGACGGGAGGGAAGGGAATTGGACATGTTGGGAAAGGTGGCGAGTTGGGGCGTCTCTGCACCCTCAAGTGGTCTGAGCTGCCTCTGGTCGAGGAAGAGGCGGGTTTCACCGTTGAGCAGGGACAGTTACCGATGGCACTGAGTCATGACGCACAACACAGCCACCCAACAGGCCTACAATTCAGCGCTGAGAGCTAGCAGACAGGACACCAGGGGGAGTGGGAGTTTGGGACAGTCCTGTTAAATGACTGTCCTGGGCAGGCCTGTGATATTTTTCCTCCACGTCTACTTGAGGGGCCCTCCAAGCATCTTCAGGTTGCTTTGACATTTCCACCAACATCCACTGGTCACTGGTCACCTACCGGGATGCACGAATTTCAGCACCTTCTTTGGACCCTTCCAGCTGGCATCCAGGAGCAGCTGGCAGATCCTCTGCCTGACAGCGGCCAAGGAGACCAGGGACTGGCTCCACCACCATGGCTCCCTTGCAGGTTCTTAGAGTTTTCTCTGAGACCTTTCTTTGGGTGCTATCCTGCCCCCAACTGTTCTGAAGATAACATTTCCTCTATGCACGGTCTTGTAAGAAACTCATCTTCATAGACATTTGTGATTTTTCACTGGCTTATCTAGTGAATTACACAAAAGCATCAACATCTTTCTCCTGTCTGTCCCTGCTTTGGTTTTTAGTGGAGGACTATGGGAGGGTCCTCTTAAATGGCCTGACTTTGGTGGCTGGTAAGGTGGTAGGGTCTCCCATAACTCAGGGCACAGGGTGGGGAGAGGGGTAGGGGAAGACAGCAGGTTATCAAACTGGGGCTGGGCTTCGAGGCCTCCAAGTGTTCAGCAGAGGCAGCTTGCAGCCCTGAGAACTCCACGTTGCTCACATACGCTTCTGCTCCTTTATTCGGGCCCCTTTTCCCTGGGGACACCATCCTGGTGACCCAGCAGCCTGCTGCTGCCCCCACAGCAAGCAGGCACTCCAAGGGCATCTACAAGTAATAGCCTCCTGTGTCCCAGGGCTTCTGTCTCCACAAGGCACTTTCCTGAACACGAACCTCCTTCCTGTAGCTCCCCGTAAATGTAGTTTCTAGCACACACAACCCAGGTGACCTGCTGCAACCCAGCTGGGGTGCAGTGGGAAGGCTTTGGTGCCAAAGACACTGGAAAGTCAGCCACTAGTCCTTTGTCGTGTGGGCTTTCTGGGTCCCGATCCTGGAGTGGACAGGTTGGTCTCCAATCCCAACTCCACACTGTTATCTTTTCAAGGCTCAGGTTTAGTGTTGATAAACAACAAAAAGTCAGCTGGGTGCATTTAAAGATTTAATTGGCTTTATAACAGATTAGTGGATCAGGCAGCATCCTGTCACCTAGAAGAGCCCTCCCAAGGGTGGTACAAAAAGGAAAGGTTTTTATAGCAAGAGGGTGTGGCAGAGGCAGTATTAGCAAAAGAAGAAAAAGGATTATTGTTAGACCAGCACAGCTGGTGAGCAGAGGAGGAAGGACAGGAGCATTTCTATGCAGATTGCATCTTCTTTGAGGGGGCGGGGGAGGGCACAGACCTGAAGAGGTTCCATGTGACAGGTGACTTACCTCATGCTTGAGGTGAACCTTCAAAACTGCAGATTGAGATTTCACTTCTGGGAGAGGTTGAAATGGCAGTTAAACCAGGCATTACATCTTGGTTCCGTTTCATGGCCTTTTAGCATAGGTGACACCTTTTGGGGCCTGTGGTGATCTCTGTAACTATACCAAAGACAGTGGAACTAGAGCGTCCAACATATCTGGGGTTGAAACTGGGCACTGACTTCCACCATGCCCAGCAACGTGTAAGTGCGCCAATAATGCCAACCACAACTTTTCCGATAGTTGCTCATGTCCTGTGATTTTTGTGGGTCAAGTCATTCGGTGACATTGACTCCAAGTTTAGACTTTCTCCCTCAGGGGCTCTCCCTGAATCCCTTCAGCTCACCTCTCCCGTTGCTGGCACCCACCCCAGCCCCTGTGTCTGCCCCCTTCCTGTCAGGATTCTTCCGTCACCTCTCCGCAGGCCTGATGCTGAGCCCCAACCGCCAGAAAAGCCCTGTCCTGCCAGGGGATCGCACATTTTTCTCAGCATGGACCCCGTCTCCCTGACTGCAGCTCTATTCGCACCAGAAAGGATGTTCGCGGTTGGCGGCCGACACCAGTTGTGGCCACCGCTTGGAGGATGTGGGACTCCACCTTTTATCACCCGGCGGCAAGTTCTTGGCCCCGCTTGGGGAGCTGCTCGGTGCGTTCGTTTTCCAGCGGCAGCAGCGCGGCCTCCGCACAGTCGTCGTCCTCCCTCCGGGCCGTGTGACCGCACTGGTGGCACAGGTCCTACTTGGCAGGCTCCCCACCTGGGAGCCGGCTGTCAGCCTGACGCTCGGCCACGCGTCCTGCACACACTGCCAGAGCCGGCGGAGGCCGGACTGCCACTCTTGGTCGGAGAATCAAGGTTTCAGGCGTGGCATCAGGGTGCAGTCGAGCCTTGGGGATTCCGGGTCCGGGCGAACGCGGTCAGCCATTCCTCCATCGTGGACGATTCCGGGTCGCGGTAGCCCATTTCCGCGGCTGCGGGAAGCAGCGTCTGGGCAGGGTCCCCGCCCCACCGCAGGAGCTCCTGGGTGTCACCTGTCTGGTCCCGCACAGCCCTGGTCGCTGCTGTGAGTGGCAGAGATCGGCTCGCACACCCGCTGGCAGTTCCCTGAGGGCGTCACAGGGCGCTTTCCCGGCCACCACACGTGGACCCTGAGCGCTCACCCCACGAGGGCGCGTCCCCCCTCCTGCTGAAAGTGAAGACGGAGAGCTTGGCTTGATGCGAGTGTTTCCGGAGGGAGACAAGCTCTTCCCGACCCGGTACCCAGCGCCCAGTCTCGTCCGCGGAGCTTCCCGGACTTCTTCTCCCCAGTGAATGTCTAGGACGGGGTGAACCCTGCGGGGATTGGTAATTACAGTGGAGGCTTCCTGAAAGTGAGGATCCCTTACCATCTTTGTTCCTTGTGTAGTTATCAGAAGCTCTCCAAGATAAAGAAACCTTACGTTTCTCCAATGTCCACGAAATGAAGAGATTTCGTTTTCTTCATGACGCTTAAATGTTTCTGTCCGTTGGGGTTTTTTCTGGCTCGGTCTATGTGATTTTACTTCACTTCCTTGGCTAAGTATGTCATGCGTTTCTTTTTGGAGAGACCGGAAGCGAGGGGGAAAGAGAGGGAGAGACGCATCCGTGCGTGGTTGTCTCTCGCCCACATCTGCGGGCCTGGCGCGTGCAGCCCGCGATCCTGTGTGCGACAGGCTGGCGCTCACCCCTCCTCCGCCCCAGCCTGGGCTCCTTCACTTAATCTCAATGACAGATTTTCATCATTGTGTGTGAAGACGTCAAATGTTTTCAAACATGTTATCAAGATATTGAATTTGTAACATTTACCTAACATTTTAAAATCCCTTTAAATGAATGATACTTGAGAACTGTTTTACTTTGCGTGTTTAAACTTAACTTTAATTGTCCACTTTGTGTCATGGACAATCCAATTTTTTAAACATTTTATTAATGGTTTATGAATACACATTTGAAAAAATAGCAAGGAATTAAGACTAAAGTGAAATGTATTAGAAATATAACAGTAAAATTAAATTTCACAAATAACGTATGATATAATTTGAATGAACATTTGAAGTTGAAATTAATATAAACTTTATATTATATTTTTAAAGCCATTTTCTTTATTTAAAATACCTTAACGATATTGTAGGGACAGATAAAGAGACAGGGGAATATTGACTCCTTGTTCCAGTTATTCATATATTCATTGGTTGATTCTTCTTTTCTTCAACCCTCACCCAACATTATACTTTTAATTGAGTTGAGAGAAAGGAAGGGAGAGAAAGAGAGGTGTGTGAGAGAAATACCGACCACTTCCTCCTGCGTGCGCCCGAAAGGAGATGGAACCCTAAACTTAGGTGCGTGCCCTGCGCGGAATGGAACCCTCAACCTCGCTGTGCCCCCAGACACTCCCCCCACCTGAGCCACCCCGCAAGGCCCGCGGCTGGTTCTTGCCTGGGCCCTGACGGCAGATGGATCCCACGGCCTTGACTGACTTACCTGCCTGTGGTCTAACCCACCGAACTCTCCCTCCGAATTTAGTGACAATGTTGAAATCACTTTACTACGTCTAATTAAAACGAACAGAACAGCCCTGGCTGGGGTGGCTCAGCGGATTGGGTGAGAGCTGAAAGGTGGCTGGTTTGATTCCTGGTCAGGGCACCTGCCTGGGTTGCCGGTTGGGGGCGTCGGAGAGGCAGCTGGTTCCCTCACAAGTTTCTCTCCTGCTTTCTCCCTTCCCTCCCCTTTCAAAAAATAAATTTTCCCAAAATATTGTTGAACACGATAAAAATGTTAAATATCAAAGTGTAATACAATAGAATAATTGAAAAGAAGAAGAAATATTTTAAAATCAACATCTTTTAAAAATTAAAAGTGATAAAATACGATCCAATATAGTTTCAGATATTTTCTATATTGAAAGTTAACTAAATGCAAACTATACAAGTAAAGTACAAATAAAAATTTAAAGTAAATATTAATGAAAATATAACATTTCATATTAAACTCAGTGGATTGAACACCAGCCAGAGAACCCAAAAGTGGCTGGTTCAATTCCCAGCCAGGGCACATAACCAGGTTGCAAGCCAGGTCTCCAGCCAGGTCCCCAGAAGGAGGCAGGTGAAAGGCAACCATACATCAATATTTCTCTCCCTCTCTTCCTCCCTCCCTCCATGCCTTTCTCTCTGAAAATAATAAATAAACATAAAATATTTTTTAAACTATATATGAATTATTTCAATACTTTAAAATAGTACAGAAAGTATTAGATTTACCATATAATTACTCTCTTAGATAAGGGTAATTAATAATATAAAAATAAAATTAATTGATTGATTAATTAAAATAAATTCATTCAAAATAAATAAATGCCAAAGTCAAAAAGATAAATAATAAATCAAATTAATTAGGATTTAAAGCTTTTAAGGTTTAAATACTTTTTAATTATGATTAATGTTATTAATATATCTATTTTAACATTAAAATAGTAAAATATTTTATTGCAATAGTGATATACATTTTAAAGAAACATAAATCCTTAAATACATAAATATAACTAATAAAATAAGTAAGTAGTATTACCTTCATTAATTAAAATTAAAATGTAATATTCTATACCACTGAAATTGTATATTAAATGATTACATGATCTTTAAATTAAAAATTTTAAATTG
>PVIW01008175.1:0-63896 GCA_004026585.1 Noctilio leporinus
AAAAAAAAAAAAAAAAAAAAAAAAAAAAAAAAAAAAAAAAAAAAAAAAAAAAAAAAAAAAAAAAAAAAAAAAAAAAAAAAAAAAAAAAAAAAAAAAAAAAAAAAGAAATACACATGCAACCTTGCTGAACTTGCTTATTTGTTCTAATAGTTTTTTTTTTTTAATGCTTTTCTATATGTAAGATCTTGTCATTTGTAAATACAGATAGAACTTCTCCCTTTTCAATCTGAATGTCTTTATTTCTTTTTCTTGTCTAATTGTTCTGCCTAGAACCTACAGTATGTGTTAAAAAGAAGCAGCCAGAGCAGACATCTTATCTTATTCCAGATCCTAGGAAAAGGCATTCAGTCATACACCATTGAATGTGATGTTAGCTGTGGGTTTTCATAGATACCTTTAACCAGTGTGAAGAATTTCCCTTCTTTTCCTAGACTGTTGAGAGTTTTTGTTATATATATTTTTTAATTTTTAAAATTTTATTCATCATTTTCATAGAGAAGGGCAGGGAAGGAGGAAGAAAGGGAGAGCAGCATCAATGTATGGTTGCCTTTCACCTGCCTCCAGCTAAGGACCTGGCTGGAGACCTGGCTTGCAACCTGGTTATGTGCCCTGGCTGGGAATTGAACCAGCAACCTTTGGGTTTGCAGGTTGGCACCAATTCACTGAGCCACAGCAGCTAGGGCAAAAAACAATTTAAAAAAAATATTCATTCGAGGACATGTTCATTGATTTTTAGAGAGAGGGGAAGGGAAGGAGAAAGAAAGGGAGAGAAACACTGATGTGACCAAGAAACTTCAATTGGTTGCCCCTTGCACATATCCTGACCAGGGACCAAACCTGAACTGGACCCAAACCTGTGACCATTTGGTTTACAAGACAGTGCTCCAAATGAGCCATGCCGGCCAGGGCAAGAAGTTGTTGGGTTTTGTCAAATGCCTTTTCTGCATCTATTGAGATGATCATGCCATTTTTGTTCTTTATTACCTGCCCATTCTTACTGTTTTGCCCTCGATTGTGTAACCTGTACCAACCCTTCTCATAAGAATTTTGCAAATGGTCCACACCTGGAACATCCCAACACTTAAACAAGTCCCAAACAGAAGCTCAAATGCAAGGTTCACTGCTTTCAAATACAGAATGATAAATACAGATACAATTTCATGCTTTTTCAGGGTGGAGGACACCAACATGTTCTTGATGGAACATATCTTGATTGTTTATCTGCACGGGTTGGGTTCTGAGCAGAGGCTCAGCTTGGTGGAATCATGAACCTGAGGGTACTGGGTTCTGTTAGCCAAGAGCCCTTACAGAACCAGGTTGCTCTACTGACATTCTATCTTTTCCACAGTTACATTGGATAATATAACCAAGTCCTATAAAATTAAAAAATCAAGATTGAAATAGGGTTTGTTAATTACAGTATTTAGCTGTTGTCGTTATTGTTTCCTTGGAGATTAATGAGGTGAGTTATTGTAACGTAATTAGGCTATAGTGTATCTAATCTCTTACAAACCCTTGCAATTCACTGTTGTTGCAGTATCGTTTGAAGGTTAATTTCACTTTGCTGGTATAGACTTGGCAATGCGCTATCTATTGAAATATGTTTTTAATTATATTTGAAAGTCATTAGTCAAGGGCTCTGCTGGGCTGTTCTGCACACACTTGCCATGGAGAAATCCAGATACAATTAGACTCATTATGGTCATCCATCCCCATGTCCAGGTGCCCCCAGGGCACTGAGGGGGAATCACTGACAGATGGTACAATGTGACCTGCTTTAAGCCTCAGTATGATTTCAGTTAGGAATATTTGTTGGTGAACTGTTTGGCGGAAGTCCCCTCCATGGCATTAGGTCTGTGGGTCAGCATCCAAGGTGGACCTTTAGGTAGCCTGACCCTAGCTGTGGACTTTCCCAAACACACTTGCTCTTTTCACCTTAGGGCTCATTGGCACCATTTCATGCTTAGACTATCCCTTACCTGGCTTAGTTCTGGCCATTTATCAGGTCTCAGCTTAAATATTACTCCATCCAAAGAGTCTCCGAGAATCCACCTGTCTCCTTCAAACTCTGTCAGATACTCCTGTTATCAGCTCTCATTTTACTGTGTGTTTTCCTGTATGGAAATTAGCACCTTGGGTAGTCACACATTTTTTTTGATTATCTGTTTAATGTTTCCCTTTTCATAAGATAAAGGCTCTGTTTGCTCACTGCCCTCTTCAGGAATGAATGGCACACATAAAACTCTCAGATGTGGCGGCTGAATGAACGTTTCCAGGACTGGCTTGCTAAGCTCTGACAGCCTCACCAGCAAGAGATCCAGCCTCAGCTTTGCATCTCTTCTTTGTACTATAGTTCCATCCATATTGAGTGTTTGAACACTTCTCCTCACCCCACCCTTTTTCCTGCCTCAGTTCACTCACTTGCCACATGGGGAGGGGAAGCACACAGGATTTTTCTCAAAGGGGACATCCTGAGATGGTACAATGACCCCCACAAAGTGGACATTCACCAAGGGTCATTTTCTCATTTGCCTTCAATATGAGAAACTTAGCCTGGATGATATCTGAGATCTGACTTCTAAGATCCTCAGTCTGAGATTGAACAGGTAGCCCACAGGAAGCTATAGAAGAGATGGTAGAGCTGGCTGCCATAGACTGTCCAAGTCAGAAGTTTGATGCTAGATTGGGCCTTGTTCCATTGATTTCTCTAAGGCAAGGCAGGTCCTATAGGGGCCCCTTTTTAAAGAATAAAAGGCCAGTAACATACTTCACAGTGGCTTCCACTAAAAAAAAATACTGTTTGCCAAAGTGTTTTTGCGGTAGCCATATTTAGAGAAGAGTGTTGGTTGATTGTTCTCAATATAAGCAAAACCATTTGCATTTGTGTGCATGTGGTATATGCATGCATGTAGACTGCTTACCCCATGAATTTATTTCTCTCTCCCATGCTATTGTGGAATGAAAGAAATGTGTGCTTTTCATTGCATTTCTAGGCATATGAAGTCATTTCCTGAAGGGGTTGGTATAATTTGGATAAAAGCCATTCTTTGGAGCAGTGACCAAACAAAGTCCCAAGAGACAGGAGAAAGTCTGAAAACATGGTCTATGTCTGGGGTAGTTGTCAGAAAAGGTAGAATGGGGCCCTTGCTCACCCAAAAGTCCTAGAGGTATTATGGCCCAAAGCTGGGTTGTCACTGCTGTTTGGGGAGGTAATACTGGGATGCAGGCATGGAGCATCATTGCAAAGCCAATTTTGGACTTTCCTTGAGTATCCAGGCTTTCACTTCAGGGAGGCAGGATTGCCTGGTGATTAAAGCAGGGACTCTTGAGCCAACTTCAGATATTTGAATCCTGGATCCACTTCCTCCTAGCTACAAGAGATGGGGAAGGCATTTGACTTCTCTGAGCTTCAGTTCCCTCAAGTACAAACCTAATGGAGTTGTTCTTTCCCCCTCTAAATCACATTGGGTGGAATGATAAAAGGTGAGGGGTAAGGAATGAGTCTGACAAATTATGAGCACCTACTAAGTGCATGCATGGCACCATACTGGATGCTTTATGCTCTTTACCATGTTGAATATTCCACCCACTGAGGTGGGTGAGATCATCCCATTCCTGGAGGAAATAAAAGTTGTTAAGGACTTATCTTACTCGTGATTCCACATGATCTGTACCATGTATGCAAAGTAAAATCAGCATTGTTAACATGGCATGGAAAGTGAAAGCTGTATAGTCTGGGTTCTGGAGAGGCCAACATATGGGAGGTGGCCTCTGCCCAATGAGTATGTTCCATATTGGATGGAAAAACCCAATCTGATCAACATTTCCCCTTGGGCAGGGGTGCCAGTATGGAGTTGGGGTAGAGAGCTCTAGCCCTATTCCTAATACTAATGAGATATTGGGGCCATCCTCCTCAAGGCCTGATACACGTTGCAGAGGAGGATAGTAGTATAGTGGGTAGTGAGCAGGCCAGAAAAGTTCCTTGTACTATTAACTCCCTTGCCCGAGGTATCTTAAGATAAACCTCCATTATAAGGTACTCAGATCCTTCCACAGCCACATCAAAATTACAACTAAACTATAGAACCATTATTCAGAAATATCTGAAATTTAGCTGAATAGACATACTATAACTAAGGATATAAAGAAGTCATGTTGAAACTGGTAGGAAGGGTGGAATGGGGTCCCACACCACATGTGGCCAATAAAAATTTGGAGGGATATCTTGGCTATGGAGATTCCCCTTTAGGAGCACAGGGTCCCAGCCCCACACCAGGCCCCCTAGCTCAGGGTTCCAGTGCCAGGAACAGAAGTCTGCTTAGCTTGTACCTGTAAACCAGGGGGGATTATGGTTGAGTGAATAGAGGGCTCCTGAAATCCCAGGCTTTCCTCTTAAAGTACCTGTGCATGGGCTTACTTTGACTCATTCCTCTGAGCTCTAGCTCTGAAGCAACAGCTCAAAAAGAACCAAGGGCATACAGGGAAGAACAGAATTGTCTGACATCATGTTTAGATCCAACAGGCAGCTTTCTCCCAGAGAGAAGTGCTGGCAGAAGTCATTGTTCCCTTTCTGAGACCCATCCCACAAAGTTGGCAGGAGGGCACCAAACCTGAGTTTCCACCAACCAGGCTCATACTGTTTTCTCAGCCATGTTGATTCCCTGAGACCCTGCCCCATCCAACTTGTAGGTCCACTCAAGCTGTTTCCAATGGTTTTTCCATACAAATGGCCTGTTCTGGTTCATGCTTCAGACTTTCCTAAAAATCTCTTGAACAAGCAGTGTCTGGCCTTAGGATGCCCCTTACCCCTGATAAGTGGCTCCATGTCTGGCACTAGAACCAACCAGATTTGGTTTACAGTTTAGCCTTGCTTGGGCACTTCCAAGGACAGCACAAGTAGTAACCATCTGCAAATCACTTTTGTAGCTCATGCTGGTGGCCCTGAGAAGAACACAGGCAGTGACTTATCTTGGCTTGCAGCTCCCAGGAAGCCCCAGAGCCAGAGTACTGAGTGGGCCATTTCAGGTCATGTTAGAGCACCGCCCAACCACCTACACAAGCAACACATTCAAGGGGCAGACTCAGAGGGCACCAGAGTCCTGCTGAAGCAAGTCCTGCTCTGTGGAGTAGGCCCTTGCACAGCTGATTCTCAACAGTGGTTGTCTCCAGTCCTTGGAGCCAATTAGCCTGGGGGTTAATCACTCCCATTAACTGATTGTGACAACACAATCAAACCTCAACTACAGCAGGAGGGTGTACACAATCCACATGGTGAAAAGGTGCACCTGGAGTACCCAGGTCAGGTGATTAGGGAGGCTATGCCACCGGAACCTACAGGACACCTACTATACTAGATCACACTACCAAGCCCAAGAGATATACCAGCTCTTCTCAATACATAAAAACAAACACATGGAGGCTGCCAAAATGAGGGGCCAAAGACACATGTCCCAAATGAAAGAACAGAACAAAGCTCCACAAAAAGAACTAAACAAAATGAAGATAAGCGATCAACTAGATGCAGAGTTCAAAACATTGGTTAAAAAAATTCTCAATGAATTTAGGGAAAACATCATGGAAACCATAAAAAAGAACCAGCCAGAAATGAAAGATACACTAACTGATATGAATAATTTACAAAGTATCAATAGTAGCATAGATGAAACAAAGAATCACATCAGTAATTTGGAGTACAAGGCACAAAAACACCCAGTTGAAACAGCAAAAGGAAAAATAATCCAAAGAAAGAAATGAGAATAGTGGCTGGCACCTGGCCTGATGAGGCTGCTGGATTTAGCAGGTTAACTTCAGGTAGGCATTGATTCTTAGCACCAGCTTTGGGGCACCTAACCATATACAAAATCACCAAAGGGGTTCTCCATAAAAAGTGGAACATTTCATTTCATTGTTTTCTGTCTGAATATCAGTCCTGCTTTTTCCAACCTCCGTTTTGTTTTCACCATCTTGTTTTTTTAAAAAGGAGGCTCTCTTTTTTGGGTGGGATAAGTTTTTCTGATTTAAGAACCTTCAGTCCCAGTGTAATTTCCCTTCCTGAGCATGCCATATTGGCCTTTGCAAATCAATCAGTTTTGTCATACCAGATCAGATGCCTCCCAGAATCCCTGAAATGCAGATAAATTGCCCATTATGGCACGATTGCCTCTCACTTCTTGGATGTATTCAGAGAATTCAACAGATTTGTCAGGCCTGACCTTCTTTTCATGAACTATGCTATGACTGGTCCTTTCTAAATTAAATACTGCTGAGTAGCCTTCCCCACCTGGGGCCTTGGATATCGTCTTCCACCCTGCCATAGACAACAACCTTTCCATAGCTAAGGAAGCTGCCAGCATGCAAGAACCTTGACCTGCTTTGACTCTTGTCCACCACTCTGCAAGTGGCCCTGCTTATCAGACCAGCCCCATGCCTTCAGGTCAGCCAGGGCAAATCCTCCTCCACAGCCTGGAGCCCAGAGAACAAAGGCCCAGAGTAAGCATTCTGCCACCTCCTACCTCCCCTGCTGGCTTTGCTCTTGACCTGAACACCACCATTACTATATTATAAGAAAGCTTATATATTATAGTAATACTATTAAGTATAGACATGATCAATAATTAATATCATTGCTTATATTATGACACATGATTATTACAAATATTTTAATATCAACAATAGTAACAATGGCATGTACTATGGGCCAACATGTTATGTCCTTTTTTGCATTGAGTCCTTCCTATCACCTTTGTGACTTGGGCACATCTGGAACAATGATAACAATGATAGCAAACAATAGTGATGAGGATCAGAGATAGCTGAGCCTTTTTTTAAGTTCTATTCACCTGTTAAATATGTTGATTCAATTTACTCCTCCCAATAATCCAGGCACTGAGTCACTTATTCTGCCAATAACCCACTACTATTTTTATTGTTGGTATGGTTTAGGAAACCGAGACTCAGAAAGGTTTTAGAACTCTCCCAAGGGCACATGGGTGGGAACTCATACCTTGCCTTGAATCCAGACCTAGATGTGAAGACTTATTTTGCTTCTTTATTTTTACAGGTAAGGAACTCTTACATTTAAAGTCTCTAAGTAGAAACTCCTGTGATCAAAATAATAAAACCTGATGTGATGGGACATCTGTGGGGATATCTGTATATTTGAAGGGGTTCATTGGCACCTTAGCTCAAGGGAAAGCATCCATTCTGGATGAAATTCCAAGATCACCTTCAGCCTTCCCATCTCAGCCAAAAGTTTGTACCTGAAGTAACCCTTCCTGAAGGGACCCAGACACAATACCATCTTTCCCCTTAAACTGATGGGTGAGAACCCTGAGATCATCCCAGGGCATTTAGGATCAGCTGTAGGGCAAAGGATCAGGGAGGCAATGATGTAAAGGCCCAGAAAGGAAACTAAACAAAATTCACCATTCTCCCTGTTCCAGGGGAATGTCTTCCTGCTATTTGCGCCTACTAAGTTGAGTTGGGGGACCTTTTTGGGTGATAGAAATATTCCATGTTTTGATTGTGATGATGATTGATAGGACTATATATGTTTATCAAAACTCATCAAACCATATGTTTTTAAAAAGGACAAATACTATATTAAGTTACAGCTCAATAAGCCTGAACTTTTGTTTACTTATTTATTTTAAAAGATTTTATTCACTATTTTCTGAGAGGAGGGCAGGAAGGGAGGAAGAAAAGGGAGAGAAGCATCAATGTATGGTTGCTTTTCACCTGACACCAGCTAAGGACCTGGCTGGAGATCTGGCTTACAACCTGGTTATGTGCCCTGGCTAGGAAATTGAACCAGTGACCTTTGGGTTCACAGGCACACCCCAATCCACTGAGCCACACCAGCCAGCGCTCAATAAGCCTGAACTTTTTAAACAAAGGGCACCAAGGCTGAGGACTTGAACTAACTGAACATAGACTTTGGAGACTGGCTTGCCTAAATCCGTCACTTGCAAGCTGTGTGTCCTTGGGCAAGTGGCTTAGGCCTTCCGAGCTTCAGTTTGTCAAGGATACTACTACATTCTGTGGAGATGCATATAGAATAGGAAGTAGGTAGGAAGTCTTTGGCAATTTCTCAGTGATTTCTAGTACAGACAGACCTCATTTTATTGTGCTTTACAGATGTTGCATTTTTTATAAAATGAAGGCAAGCCTATCCCTCAGCAAAAAGACCATGATGTGCTATTGCAACACTCACTTTATTGTAGTGGTCTGGACCTGAATCCACAATATCTCTAAGGGATGTCTGTATGTGTCTTTCTATTCATCATCAGAAAAATAAAAAAGCATCACCACATCTCACACATTAGCCTCTCAATCAGTGGCCCATTATCTCCTCTGCTCAGGTGTTTAATGGAAGCTCCTCTATCTTGCCGACCTGGGAGCTCAGTGAATCTAGAATTCCACAGCCTCCATCAATGAGCTGGGCATTGACTTGCAAGGGAGCCTCATTGTAGCCAGGAACAGGGTAATATTTCCCCCTTTCTTCATATTCTAATGAATAAACGATATTCCCATCGGTTATCTACTTTTAGAATTTGAATGGAATTCTGATAATTATGGCATTTCACCATTTGATAGGAAATTGGCACCTGGTGCCTGGAGATAATAGCCCAATTCAGTATCTATGAAATATGGAATTTTCTGCTAATTTCTGCCTTGAAATGTATAAATCATCAGTGGAATTAGTTATTAAAATACAGGAGTTTAAAGACCTGGAGCCAAGGGGGAGTTGCCCTCCTTCATTAAGATTATAGAAACTACCATAGCTGTGGACCGAACACTCTCATCTCAGGAAGGCTCAGAGCAACTCAGGAGCAAGACAGTTTCTTGGTAATGTGATTTTCTGGGAGACTCAATCCTGCAGAACAGGAGCTAACTGGCTGCTGGGTGCTTGTCAGAATTTGCAGAAATGGGAGATGGCAGCAAGTCACAGAGTAAAAGGCACAGGCTTTGGGGTCAGAGAGATCATGGCTACTCTGAGCCTTTATTTGTGTGCTGGTAAATTGAAAAAAAAATTAATGTCCTTTTTAGCAACAAATAACTATTTTCTATCTAACCTTTGCATTAATCTAAGATCAAATCTCTACAATTGCTCATCCATTCATTTAACAGTTTGCTGCAAGTCACCTATGTGGCAGGCAGAGGGCTGGGGTCTGGGGATGTAGTGGGGAACAAAACCAGATTTATTCTCTGACCTCATGGAGATTATTCACAAAAGATGGGGTTTTAAGTCTTCGATAGTGTCTTTACTGATGCTGAATGAATGTCAGGGGCCAGAAAGAAAACGAAATGAATTGTACTATTCTCCCTGTTCAAGGGGATGCCTATCTGCAATTAGCACTTACAAAGTTGAATTGGGGCAACTTTTGTGGGTAATGAAAATATTCCCTGTTTTGATTGTGATGATGATTTATATGATCATGTAAGTTTGTCAAAACTCATTAAACCATATGCTTAAAAAGGGGTACATTATACCATATGTAAGTTACAGCTTGATGAACCTTACTTTTAAGACAAACAAAATATGCCCCCTTTAGGATTTAAACAGGCAGGGTTACATACTGTAGTAGTTGCTAGACCTGCAGATTTCACTAACCAAAAATTCAGAATTTGGAACAGATGACAAGGACAAACAGGGTTCCCAGCCTTGCACTTTGGCGTTTGAGAATATACGGACACTTCCTCTGCCACTGACAGAGCTCAGAAACAGTGCTTTCAGTGGGGGTGACCCACCCCTGGTCTGTTGGCAGTAGAGGGATAAGAAAGGCCACTGGGGAAACCAGCTGTCATAATTACATTTTCAGCTAATCTAAAAATCAACCCAATGCATGAATGGGGACTCTTGTCCTCAACTGTAAAAGGTCTTTCCAAGCAGTATCATCCTCAGAATAGCTGCAGCCAGGTATCGGTGGTCTTGCCTCATTCATCTACCTCCCCTTCAGTCTCTTACCACCTCCTTTCCCCTCTTTCCCAGTATTACTCTTCCTCCCAAACTCTATTTGCACTAATTTTCTCCTGGCACTTCACTGGGAAGTTGTTTGCAGCTGGGAGGAACTCTCATTTCCTCAACCCCTGCCTGGTTTAATGTCCTTCTCCTCCCCTAGTAGGTGACTTTTCTAGTCTGAGAGCATCTGCTTTAATCCCCACTGAAACCAACTTCCACTGAGCCCCATGGAGTCTTGGCACTGCAAAAGAAATCCTTGATGATGAAATGAGGTAGCATTGGCTTTTGTTCTTCAGCTAAACTGATAATTTTGCTTAAGTCCATTGAGCTCAGAACCATGTAAATGAGACTCATCATGCACTTGCTAACATTCTTCTCTTTGGGGTCAAGCATCTTAACTTGCATGTGGCAGTGCTGGTATGGCTTCATATTTTCACAGTCACCTGGACAGTGACCTTGTGCAAGGCAAGGACAACGCACTATTCTTGCAGCCCCAGGCCTAGTATAGGATTTGGCATATAGTAAATGTGAAATTAAACTTGGTGGAACCAAACTGATCACAAAGAATGAGAAAACAGAAAGAAGACATTCCTAAACAAGATAGACCAGGAGAAACATGCAATCCACAGTAGTAGGAACGGTGGAGGGCATTTATTACAATAATGGATTTTGCCCAGCTGCCCTCAGTTCTTTGGTTTCTACACCTAATGCTCCTGTGGTCACAGAGTTATTGGCTTTGCCTAGAAAATGGTAAGGGACCATTGTTTGCTAGCATCCCTATCTAAAAGAAAAGGGTCACGACAGTCTACCAATGTCAAGGAAATACATTCAAACTTCTCCCCATCTCATGGTTCCTGTAGCTTTTATGCAAACCCAGCCAATGTTAGTCCTGAAACTGCAGAGCTGAGCAGGGCTATTCCCCAGCTCCATTCTTCTCAGTCATATCTCAACTCCCTCCTAAAAGATAGCAGGGATGCTTAGAGAAGCATTTTTCTTTCCTCTAAGCATCTTTCTCCCACTAAGGCTACCTGAGGACATTTTTCCCACCTTCCCTTTCATGATTTTCTTCTCTCTCCCCAGCCTTTTTTCATTTCCAGCTCTGATTACTAAGCACATCAGTGTCTGCTACTTGAGTTGGGGAGGACTTGGTTGTTAGATCAATGGAAACATGCGTGAACCTTGTTCAGGGAACTATGTTCACATTTGTGGTGTAAGTGTGCACCTGATGGGTAAAGGTATAGATGTTCATGTGTGTGCTCTCTAAAGCTGGGATGTTATTGTGATAGTCATGTGTGCACAGGGTACAAGGACAACAGTGTGCTCAGCCTTATTGCCTACAGAGGGATTTTGACATTGCGATCTCATTCATTTCCCTTAATTACCAGCTATGATGGTACGAATGGGCCATGGGGGTACCTATAATCCAGGGGAGTGGCTCTTCACCCCTTTGCTGCAAGCCTGCTCACCCAGCATCCTGCCACTCACCATCCTGCAGAGGTGCTGGGATCTATGTTTGAGGAAGTTAGGGCTACAGGGCTTTGAAATTCTCAGCTGTCTCCTTTGTTTCAGCATCAGACACCTCACTATCTATAGCAACACTGACTGAAATCCTTTTCACTTTCCTAAAAGTGCACCAGAGTAGCGCTGGAGAGAGGTGTGATTCAGCCACCCAGGGCCATATGGGACTGCTTCTTGTCCCAGCTTCTGCTTCCTCCTTTCCCACACCCCTTCCTGAACCTCAGTGAGAGGACTCTGGCTCCCTGTGTCCTAGATGCCCTGAAGGCACAAGTGAGGGCATCTGAACCCCCTGTGAAAAGTTCAGGGTGAAGTCAGTACAGGCTGGATTTTTTTCCCCTCAATTTATTTTTAAACACACTCCTTGTATCTCTATGCATTTTCTTGTACCAGTGTCTCTCTGATTGTCTGTTTCCATCTCTTTCTGCCCATTTCTGCCCCCTCCCCTCTCTCCATCTGCATGTGTCTGTCTCTTTGTATCTCTGCTTTTCTCTCCATCTGTTTGTGTGACGGTGAATATGTCTTCCTCTCTCTCCCCAGTCCCTCCCCACTTGGTCTTCTCTCTCTCCCTGTATTTCCCTCTCTGATTCTGTCATAGCCTCCCTCTCTCTCTTTCTTAGGCACATCCCTGGTAAAACAGGGCTGACAGTCATGGGTATCTTGCATTTACCTGAGCTCTAAAAAGGGTCCCTTTTCCAGCAAGCAGCATCATCATAAGAGACCTGTGTCATTAAAAAAAATATTTTGGCTTCATATTGCTTAGTCCTACCCATGTGCTACAATTACCACACTATCCTGCCCCTTGTTGGCAAACTGTTATCCTATGTCGAGTATGTCAGTAAATCTATATTTTTCACTAAATGAAGGGCACCTGAGGTTTTCCTTTCTATCAAAAATTTCTGTTATATAGAGCTCAAGCTTGTGATGATGGCTACAGAGCTCTGTGATTAAATTAAACCCATTGATTTGTACACTTTAAATGGGTGACAGGTATGGTATGTGAATTTTATCTCAATAAAACTTCTTAAAAACATAAACCTAAAGACAGTTATAAAGAATGTTCTATTGTTTTGAGCTCAGCTTTAAATTTTTTGTGTGTTGGGACATCTGAATTTGGGAGGTGGGAAGATGCACAGCACATGAACGAGAATTTATTTCTTACTCTGTATCAATGCATCACAGAGAAATAACAAGCATGAACTTTGGCTAAAATCTGCCAGCTAATCTAAACCTTGGCTAGAGGGGTCTCATGAATGTCAGTGCTAATGCAGAAAACAGGGCAAGATGAATGAACTCATAGTTCTGCTCCCCACAGGATTTCTTCTCTCTGATGAAGACAGGCTAATTCCTACTTTCCCTCTAGGGCTTACACAAATGTTCTTCCTCCTAAAGACTTGGTCTGAACCCCAAGTTTAGAGAAAAATCCATTTCTATTGTGCTCCCCACATGTTCCAATATTTTTCTAACAATTGTCATGCTGTGTTGTCCTTGGTTTAAGTATATGTCTTCTCCATTGGACTGTAAGCTTCTCAAATATGGAAGTTTTATCTGTTTTGCACATTGTAGGTATAAAGTAATTGTTTGGGCAAGAGGAGATGAAAGAAAGGAGGAAAAAAATGAATAAACAAATGAATGAGAAACACTTGGTGTCCAATATAGACTTTAAGCAGATCCAGCTGATTCCAATAAAATATTCAACATCTAACACATATTTGTTGCTCACAGGTGTACAATGTTGTGTGTGTCCAACACTGTTCTAGGCACTGGGAACCCAGCAATGATAAAACAGATAAGAATCCCTAGTGTCATGGGACTTGCATCCTAGCAGGGGAAAGAAACAGATGATCAAAATAAGTCAGTAAGTCAAATGGCCTCTTAGAAAGTGATGGATGTTATGGAGAAATAAAAAGTAGGGCAGTGCTGGTGAGGAGTGTATGACTGTTTGCTAAACACTGTCCATGGTCTTTACTGGCCTGACCTCTGTAGGGAAGTGGAAGGTTAATACAGAGAAAGAGAGAACTAGAGAACTTTGCACAGGACAGAGACAGATATCATAATCATGCTTTGGTGTTTTCTGTGCACCCTAAGGCTTTAAGCTGGGAATTCTAGGACCAGAAAGGAAGATGGGTGGGATTGGGACAATCTGCTTTCTTGCTGTAGGAACAGAAAACCTGAGATGTAATCAGGGCCTGAGTTCTGGAGCCCATTTTAGCACTCCATTCCAGTTCTGTTAGCACAAGCCTTCACACATTAAAAAGGTAAAAAGAGTAAGAAAAACAAGCAGGTGCAGCCCTGGGCAGGTTGCTCAGTTGGTTGGAGTGTCATCCCATACATCAAAAGGTCATGAGTTCACAACTATGGGAAAACATATTTTCCAATGATACCTCAGACAAGGATTTGATCTCAAAAAATATATAAAGAACGTATGGGACTCAACACCAGGGAGACTGAGAGCCCAATTGAAAAATGGTCAAAGGACCTGAACAGACACTTCTCTGAGGAGGACATACAAAGGGCCCAGAGGCATATGAAAGAATGATCAACATCACTAGCCATCAGAGAGATGCAAATTAAAACCACAATAATTTGGGTTATTATTAACCTCACACCTGTCAGAATGACCATCATTAACAAATTAACAAACAAGTGCTGGTGAGAAAGTGGAGAAAAGGGAACCCTGGTGCATTGTTGGTGGGAATGCAGACTGGTGCAGCCACTATGGAAAACAGTATGGAATTTCCTCAAAAAAAAAACAAAACTAAAAATGGAACTGCCTTTGACCCAGCAATTCCACTACTAGGATTATACCAGAAGAACCCTGAAACACCAATTCAGAAGAACCTATGCACCCCTATGTTTATAGCAGTGCAATTTACAATAGTTAAATGCTGGAAACAGCCTAAGTGCCCATCAGTGGGTGAGTGGATCAAAAAAACTTTGGTACATTTACACAATGGAATACTACACAGCAGAAAGAAAGAAGGAACTCCTACCTTTTGCAACAACATAGATGGATCTGGAGAGTATTATGCTTATTGAAATAAGCCAGTCAGTGAAAGACAAATACCATATGATCTCACTCAAAACAGGAGACTAATAAATAAAACAAACAAAAAAACAACAAGCAAAACAACCAGAGACATGGAAACAAGAAACAGAGTTTCAGTGTGCAAAGGGGAGGGGGAAGTGGAAGGAGGAGAAAGAGGCAAAGAAGGGGAACAGTTTAGTCAAGGAAATAGTATAAATGACCCATGGACATGAAACGACATGTGGGATTGACCGTGGGAGGAGGGATATGAAAGGTGGGGCAGGGGAGAGCAGTGGGGGGAAAATGAGATAACTGTAATACAACAATAAAATGAAATAAAATTAAAGTACAAAAAAATAAAGATAAAAAAGGAGAGGTCATGGGTTCAATTCCCTGTCAGAACATATACCTAGGTTTCGGGTTTGATCCCTGGTCAGAGTGCATCCTAGGGGAATGGACAACAGAGCAATGTTTCTCTCTCTCTCTCTCCCTTCCTCTCTAAATAATAATAATAATAATAATAATAATAATAACAATTTAAAAAATGTCCTCAGGTGAGGGTAAAAAACATGGGAGCAACCCACAGCTAGAGACATAGGAGGCAGGATGAGGCTGAGCTAGCTGATCATGTCCTGAGGAGGCGAGGGACTTGTGGCCAGCCATGGGAGGGGTTGCTCCTGCCCAGCTGCTCTCTTTGAACTTGATATTTTTCCACAGCAAACAGAAGCCCAAAGCTTGTTGGCAGTGGAGCCACATCCCTAGGGCAGAGAGGGCAGAGAGCGCAGAGTGGCTGGCTGCGGGGAGCCAGACTGGGAGGAAGCAAACACATGAGGAGGAGGCAGATTTTCAGGACTCACAGTCTGAGGGCTCCCGGGAGAGTCAGGGCCACTGTTAATATTCACCAGGTGCTCTGGTAATCAATCATGGAAAGTGAGAGAATAGCAGAACAGGTCACCAATGTGGCACGGTCCCTGGGGATCCAGAAGGGGCTCTGCCAAACACGTGCACAGCACAGCCCCTGAGACACGGCAGCTGGCCACAGATGGTTATTATCACAATGATAGTAGCATTAGCCAGCACGTATTGAGGACTCGCTTGTCGGATGCAGCACAAAAATAAAAAGAAACCCCAAAACATGTATTATCTTACTCATCATCATAGCAAAACTGTGAATCATGCTGTGAATTATCACTCGTTTGGCAATAAGTGACCAAAACTAAATCCAAACTGATGAGAAGCAGAAATGGAATATGTCAACTCATGCAACTGAAAAATCAAGGAGTACCTAGCTTTGGGCATGACAAGATCCAGGGACTTATGCAATGTCCTAGGGCCCAGTCTTTCTCCTGATCTCTTGGCTCTGCTTTGTATTTCTTCGTTCCATGCTCTGACAGGTTGTCATGGTACAAAGGGCTACAGCTACTCAAGCCCACATTCTTTCAAGGTGAAGTCCAGCAGGAAAAAAAAAAAAAAAAAATGTATCTTTTCCTGTCTCAAAAGGTCCAGTAAGTCTCATGGCTTCTCATTGACCCAGAGGGGATCACAAGTCCATCCTTGAAAAGATTACTGTGGCTGAAGGGACATGTCTGCTGACATATGCTGCTCAGAAGTGAGGGGTGTACGCTTATCATAATGAATTGGAGTGGATGCTTAAAAGAGCATTTGGGTTGGGGCTGAAAATAGTCAAATGGTGACAGGTGGTAAAAAAAAATTAAAACACCCGTATCTTGGTGCTATCATCACCTACATTTTGTAGATGGAGAAACTGAGGCTTGGGAAGGTGGAGGCACTTGTCTAAGCAAGTCAGAGGTGGAACTGAAATAGTAGTGGACAATAGCCACTCTTAGCCCCTCTCTCCTCACAGCCAGCACCTTGCCTCCTGCTGTGTGCTCTTGTCCCCTCCCTCTTTCCTGATGCGTCCTTGGAGCTGCCAAGTCACTCCAAGACTCCCAGGCAAGCATTAGGGTTGACCTGAAGACAGCAGGGGCTGTCATGAGGCCACGGGCCCATCAATCCTGTCAGTTCCAGAGGACCATTCCCAAGGCAAAGGGTCACTAACATCATCATCTCCATCTTCTTTAATGCTAATTACTTTTTTTTTCCACGTCAACATAAAAATCATCTTAAATGTCCTCATTAAAGCAGATGTGATTTCTGACCACAGAATCATCAACTCAGCCTGGGAAAGTCTTTCAGGGGAGAAAATGTTCTCTGAGCCACAATGGCAATTCTGAGTGATTTAGAATATCAAGTTTGTATGATTTTTAATCATTAAAGGAGATGTAAAAACATATTTTATACACAATCTTTTATCTTACACTTATTTTTATATTTCTCTATAACAATTTATTGCGATGCATATATCACCATTACATCAGACATTTATGGCTCCATTAAAATTCAATGTGACCATAAATTTGGGCCAGTTAAAGTGGTGACATTTGTAACAGCTTCCACAAGGACATATTTTACATGTAAAGTGAAACTTTGAGAAGAAACTTTTGTTAAAGAAAAAAAAAAAAAAAAAACCTGTGTGGGGGAGGAAAAGGATATAAGATTTTCCTGCTATCTGAAACACCTAATGCCTACCCTAATACCTGCCGTATTAAGAAGCCAGACTTTTGCTAAATACTGTGCTATTTTCAGTATTTAGGGATTAAAGGGAATCATATGGTAATGCTATCATTGACTAGAAATCCTCCAGTAACCTCAGACCTGGGAGAATTTCAGAAGTAGGGGAAAATATTAAATCAGACTTTTAGACAATGCAGTGTCCATACAATGAGAGATTTTCTGGCTATGGTTTTTCTATCATTTGGTCTAAGATGGTGTGTGCTGTGTACTGTGCGCTTCTGGGAAGCATAAGATTCTCTCTCTCTCTCTCTCTCTCTCTCTCTCTCTCTCTCTCTCTCTCTCCATCACAAGGTATTAGAACAGCTTTTGTGAGGTGTTTTATAGAAGATTTGAAAAGTGGGGATATATAGTCTTGTCTGAAGGAACCTTTATATTGGGATGTTCTCAAAGAAAAGGAGCAAGTCCTGATCACTTCTGCACCCTCAGGGGTCCTAAGAATATCTGATATGCAGTGTATATTCTACTAACATCCTGTATTCAACTCATCAGGACTGATGGACAAGGTGTCCACATAAAAAAAAACTCTGGGCAGCCCACTGGACATGACTGAGGATCCAATTATGCAGAACAGAATAATATCTTATATGACTTCAAAGACAGAAGAGAAGTGAGGGCCTCTATACACTTGGGAAGGGTTATGGCAGAGGAAGGGGTTGGGTGGGTATGATTTGTCCCTTTACAAGTAGGACCAAGGGTAGTCCAGGCTGATAAAATCAGGTGGACTGAGTAAGAGCAACTTCAGGGACTTTCTGTGGAGAAATATCATCTGGCTAAGGGGTGGGATAAAGGTGAAGTTGCTCAGCATCACCATCTGTACAACAGCAAGGGTAACAAACATTCATTGAGCACACATTGTATCGGGTAGAACACATGCTATGCATGATAACAATGATAGCAAAGAACTATTTCCACCTACTGTTAGCCTGGCACACTTCTGAGTGCTTTTCTCAGATGAGCTAACTCGTTTTAATACTCACAACCAGCTGAAAGGTAGGTATTCTGCTGTATTTTAGCTGTGGAGACTGGAGAAAGGGAGTAGATACAAGCAGGTTATAGATATAGTCTCTGTTTCTTCAGGAGTTTTTCTGCTCATGTGAAGAAATAGAAGCTGAAACATTCATGTCCCAAAGGTAAATTTAATTGGGTATCAAGTGGACAACTTTTGTTCTCTTTACTGACTGATGCTGCTGGTTATAGGTTGTAATCAAGTGTCATCAGAGACAGTGCCAGTGAGATTGGACAAAGAAGAGTTCTCCTAAAGAGAGTGCTGCCCTCAAAAGCATGCCCGGAGGAGGGAGGGTTCTTCCCATTCCCGTAATCGGGTTGTGACACCTTAGAACTGTGCTGTCTAATACAGGCACCCTTAGCCATGTGTCTACCCAGCACTTGAAATGTGGTTAGTGCCACATATTAAAATGACAATATATTTAACATGTTAAGTAGAATTAAACATTTAAAAGTAATTTTACATCTTTAATTTTGCTTGTTTTGATGTGGCTGCAGGAAAACTTAGAAGCACATGTATGGTTCATTATATTTCTATCAGCACTTAGAGTGCTTGCCTCCTTTTAGTAGAAAGGGTATATTTTATGAAATAGACAAAGACACTTGGAGGGTGCCTTCTTTAGCATGTCACCAACTTCTGGGCTAGGTTGCTTTAGCATAAAACTTTCAGCAACATATAACTGGCTACCATGTCCTCCAATCATCTATACCTCTGTCTTTGCTTGAGCCATGTTCTCCCTCAGGAGTGCTTTCCTGTTACCTGTTCCACCTTGCTTACCTGGCACACTTCTATTCATTCTTAAACCCCATCTCAATCCCCACCTTTCTTGGCAGCTGTTCTGTAATTCATTGCTCTGTTTTCTGGGCCCCAACAGCACCCTGAATTTACTTTCTCTACTATTGCTCTGATCACCTTATGTGTTAAGTAATCTGTTCATAAATCTATCTTCATAGCTGCTCATGGAATCCCTTGAGGTCAGGGACTCAGTGATTTTAAGTGACTCGAAGGCAGTGTGGGCTGCCAGAGCTGGCTCATATCTGATTAGAGGGCCACTTGTGTACTTGTCTTCCCAAGACCACATTTAGTGGCTTCATGTTGATAACTTGAAATTGGCCACAGTGGAGTATTCACACTATAAAAATTGGCAAACAATGTAAATCAGGGTTTTTAATACAGTGCAAGGAGGAGAGAGCCAGTTCTTTTTTTTTTTTTTTTTTAAGATTTTATTCATCACTTTCATAGAGAAGAGCAGGGAGGGAGGAAGAGAGGGAGAGAAACATCAATGTATGGTTGCCTTTCACCTGCCTCCAGCTACAGACCTGGCTGGAGACCTGGCTTGCAACCCGGTTATGTGCCCTGACTGGGGAATCAAACCAGCAACCTTTGGGTTTGCAGGCTGGTGCCAATCCACTGAGCCACATCAGCCAGGGTAAGAGCCAGTTCTTAAACATATATCGGCTCACACTATTCTGAAATTAAATAAGTAAGTAAATAAGTTAATTAATTAATTAATTAATTAAAAGGTTTTTGCTATCTGAATCAACCTTAGAAAACAGTGGTCATTTGGGGGGGGGGGCGGTTAGGTGAAGAAATGTCACTTTCTCTTTGATCCAGATAGTTTAAGGAACTCTCTCTGCAGGCTGCAATCTTTAGGCTCTGGCAGAGAAATGATGGGTTAGGCTGAGTGATTATGAAAACTTCCTTCCCAGCTCTAAAAATCGCTGATTCTGGGCATTATGCATATCACTTGCAAGTAATTAACATTAATAATGCTCTACATTTGTGCAGCCCTTATCTTTCTTTTTTCCCATAGAGCTTTCATATCCATGATATCATTTGACACCCCTGTGAAGCACGTTGGCCTCCCCACTGAAGAGAGACATTAATAATTCCAGCATGGGTTTTTGCACATAGTTGGCCTTGGTCTAAGAGCAGACAAGGGCCACAGGATGACAGTGGATTCTTAAGTTCCCAATCCAGGCAGGACAAACTCTGAGGGTCAGAGAGACAAAGATGCTTACCTGAAATCCCGAAGAAACAGACTAACAAAGCCCTGCCAGGCCCAGGACAGATCACAAATGAGGAACACTTGGTGTTGGTAGGGGCCAGGGAACTAAAAATTAGCATATCCATATAACATCAACTATTCTTTTTTCAAATGAAAAACGAGGAGTGACAACTTTTATTTTTCACAACTTAATATTTCAAAAATAATAGTTTTGTTAATTCTGTATCATGTTTTTTTACTGAAAATGTAAAGCAGTCATTTTCATCAGAAATATAGCCATTTGATTTTCCTACTGTTAACTATAAGTAAAGTGAATACAATTTCTCTAATTATTTTGCTTGAATTTTCATGCTAGTATTTGCTGGAACATACATGTCTGTAAATTATAAATATGATTTATTTATAGTATTCTAAGTAATTTTGAAACAAATCATCTTTTCTGTAAGAGAACACATTTTTTAAATGAATTCTTAATTATTATAATGACAACTTATCTACACTTTTTTTTAAACCTTAAGAATAGTGACTATTCTAATAGAACAACAACAAAAAAAACTGCGCTGGCTCAAATTTGAGAGGATTTATCTTTGATATCAAACCTTTGACTATTAAAACCATTTGCAGGGCTCCCTCACATTTTCACCGAGCCATTGGACCCTCATAATCACAGTGCTGTGATTTGTGGGAGGTAGTTTGCTTCATGTCCAAAGGGTGATCCCCCCCACCCCCAGATCAAAGATGAACAGGGATTTTATAGAGGCTCAGAAAAGTTTGATAACTCAACTCTTTGCATTACCTGTGCTGTGAGAAACTTCTTAGGAGACTAAGAAGGAGAAAAGCTGGGTTTCATAAAACTACTGAGCAATTTAGACAAACCTGGATAAAGAACTTTACTCCTTCCTCTACTTTGGATTTGTACAACTTTGAGATGTGTATTGTGTTGCAAACTAGAGAAACAGAAGCAAATTAAGAGGAAAGGAAAACCTACACAGATCATTGTCCAAAAAAGAATGCAAGTCTCTATGTGCATGCGTGCGTGTGCATGTGTGTATGCATGCCTAATTTTAACAATGGCCCTCCTTTGGTATGCTCCGGTTCTCATAATGTGCTTATAATACATTCTAGAAATAAATATTTTGTGCCACTATAGAGAACGCTTAAGAGAAAAAGTCTTGGTTAGTAAGTTGTCTACAAATTATAAACTTGGCCTACCAGTTAATATTTTACTGTTTATTCTCAACAATTTAATATAATTATGTATAATTTTGACAGCGTATTTCACCTGACAGTTACGACTCTATTGCCATATAGCAGAGCAAATCACCCAATAGGTACAATGGTGTTATTTCTCTTTCTAAGACCTGTCTACAGGACCTATCCTCCAATGGTGTCCTGGAACCAGCTCATACTAACTGCCAAGAACCAATTGTGAAATTTTAAGGAAATCTGCCATTGGTTGATGTCACATTGGCAGAGGAAATTGGCCAGAGTGGGAGTATTTGCACCATGGAAACTAGAAAATGCTTCCTCCAGAGAGCTTGTTGTTTAGCACTTACTAGCACACTGCTGGTCTTCTCTACATAAGATACCACTTCATTATGTCATTCAACCTCATTTAATTTTTATATCCATGGACAAATGGACAAGTGCGTTGAGGTCATAGTCTTGATAGAAAAACCAAAGACCTGAACTCTGCAAGAAAGCAGGAGCCCCACAGGACTCTATACTCATTACCCGTTACCCTCTAGGCATTTGATAATTATTTAACATCAGCATATAGACTTTTTTGTTTCTTTTTCTAATCTAGTTCAATGGTTCTCAAGCTTTAGTGAATGTGAGTTAACATACAAGTATTGATAATGCAAAGCCAGGTGTATGCCACTTTATGGGAGCATTAGGGAGATGGGGACAACTTTGACCATCTGAATATTTTCCTGGAGTTGGCATAATGCAGTATGTTAGTTAAAAGCCAGAACATTCAGTTTTGAATCCAGGCTTTGCCACACACAAATTACATACCCTCTCTTAAGCTTCAATTTCTTCATCACTAAAATTAGGATAATAACGGTACCTTACCTCTAAAGTTCTTACTAAATGTGTTAATATACGTAGCATGCTTAGTATTATTCCATGCACCTAGATGTGTATTAGCTATTATTATTGTCATGTAAGAGGGTGTTTTAATTGATGACTCTGACAGCTGAACAAGGCTTAAATTGGCTGGGGCCAAGACTGGGGGCATCTCAGTCTGGAGCTCATTGCTTTAGTCCAGCCTGACCCCTTTGAATGGATTATTGATGTCATATGGCTATTGGGTGTTACATAGACTTAGCCAGTGGCTTTTTCTGAAACTTAACCTATAACCTAAAGGGCCTTGGTGGATCATAAAAGAAGACCACTTTCCCCAGTTATCTATTTTATTAACTTCCATTCAATTCATTTGAGAGCTGAAGGGCATGATGAAGAGGGGAGAGTAGGAGGAGATGAAGTTAGAGGACAGGCAGGCTTTGGACCTTGAAAGCCTCAGAGGTCATGGAGATAGTTTAGACTTTTTATTAAGTGTTATAGAAAGCTATGAAAAAAATTAGGTGGGGGAGTCTATTGTGCCAGGCACTAAGAGAGATACAAAGATATAGGTGGCCACAGGAACTCGCAGACTAGAAGAGTCCCTTTTATCAGTTGTTAATTTAATCTCTGAGAGCCCAGTTCTTACATCTTCCAGATAAGCAGAAAAATCCCCTCTAGCCTCCTGAGGAGGACAGACATATGAGAGGCCATAGAATTGTGGTATGATATAATTACAAGAAAAGGGTGTGAAAACTGTGGGACTTTCCTAGAAAAATTGGAAGCCCTACAGAGAGGGCCTCTTCCCTTTGAAGTTGTTCATAATGGCCTCATTGGGAACCATCTTTGCTGTGAAGTTTGCCATATCTCCCATATGCCCTGTCTGGTCTCTTACCTCCTTCTATATCCAGGCCCTATCTCATGTCTGGGGCCAATAATAAAGATAAATTTGAGAAGTAATAGATGAAGACCAAGTCCTTGTAGTGCAACAAAATTTATCATGTTTTAACTAATCTGGCACCATTATGCCTGCTGCCTGCCTTCCCAACCATTGAATGGCTAATTGATAACTAATTTCCTCAATTTGTACTTCATTACTTATTGCAACAGAAAAGCTTGCACCTAATTCTATGAATCAAACAGACTGCATGAAATCAACGGAGATGTTACCTGCTAGAGTTTGGTCAGCTTTACAGGAAGAGTGGCTTTTCTCCATAATATGCCTAATAGATAGTATTCATGGCATATCAGGACCTGGATGAAGCATGTTGCTTTTGTAGAATGGGCTGTGTAGGTAGTGAAATAGTTATCTGTGTTAGCTTAGCACATAGACATTTATTTCTTTATTACTAACAATTTAATTCAGGTGTTCCTGGTTGGGAAGGGGTTAGGGGGTTTGTTCCATGTAGTCACACAGGTTGGTTGATGCTCTGCCATTGTCACTGAATAGCTTCCAAGTCTGCCTGTGGAGACAGAGCCAATGAGGTGGGGACAGAGTGTGGAGGAGGATAAGAGGGAAGTTTTTAATGAGTTAGTCTAAAACACATAATTTCAACTAGTATTGGTCTTGACTCAGTCACAGGAAACTGGGGAAATGCAACATACGAACAGTAGATGTGACTTGGGAGGGAATGGGTTTTGTGGGACAGATTGCCACACACATGATTTCATTTAATCTTACAATGATGCTGAGGTTGACCATCCTACCCACCTTACAGATGAGGAAACAGGCTTGGAGAGGTGCAATAATTTGTTAAGGTCAAAAGCTAGTGAGTTGAGGAGCATGTGTCCAATTTGATTTCCCAGTTCATGCTTTCAACCACTGTGCTAGACTGCTTCTTTCCTCTTAAGCTGTGGGGAATGCTGAAAGTGAATCCTTCCCTTTTGCTATGCTCTCCACTACTTTTGCCAAACCTGACCTGCTGTGAAGTTCTCTGCTTCAGGGTGCACTCTTACCCCTCCCTACAGCCCCAATTCTCCTAGTGAGAGCAGAACCAGGACATCTTGTGAACTTCCAGGAACCCAGGAGTGAATGCCTGATAGTGCCCAAGTTCAGTGATCCTGAATTCTGAGGCCACCCACATGTGCTTTCTCTCTAGGAGGCAGAGCAAGTGCTAAACTGAGCCAGGAAAGACTCTACTCATTAGAGCTTTTCTGAACTCTGCTGTCCATTGGCTTTTTAACAAGTGATGCTATTAATCCTACATGTTCTCAATTTTTCATTTGTTCATGGGGAAAAATAAGTTGAAGGCGAGATTGTGGTATTTATCCTTGGAATAATGTTGCCATAGTTACCCCTCGACTTTATTATGACAGTGGTGCAATAATTGAAGGAGGAAGACCTGGAGATGCTCTCATAACTGTGAGCCTGGTCCCCAGGATGGGCATGAAAAGCACCTCTTAGATAGGGGAAGAAAGAGGTGAGCTTGGCCTTGGCAATTAACCCCCCAGAATCAGAACAGTGGTGCTATGTACTTGATGACAGTGTTGCTTGGTAATGTCCAGAGTGAGTCATTTCTCTGAAGTTGCTTTGTTTTCACATTGTTTTACAGTGACACTCTTAGAATTCAAGAATGTAGTGTCTCCATGGAAACTGGAAATGTACAAAATTAAGATCCAGAATAGGAAAGCTTCTATAAACACAGTTCTTCTGATCACTAATAAAGAAATGATGTGTTAGGAGCATTTGAGATCCTGCTCCCTGGCATATGTCATTAGATTGGCTCAAATAAATGCTCATAAAAATTAAAAAGTAAAGAAATGATGTGTTGCAAGTACAAGGTGTTAGATGTCAGAAGAGACAGGAAATGATAAATTTGACATCCTAATCTAACCAATAACTCACTTTTTGGACATGGCGGAGAAAGGTTATGAATGCACATGTAAGCAATGTGTGGTTTGTAAAACTGAAGTAGGCTCATTAAAAGAGCTGCAGACCCTGCAAGGAAATTAAACTTTGACATCATGTTCCTTTTTGAGCTCATTCAGAAAGGAAGAGTTAGTGGGATGCAAAAGAAGCTGCATGATATAATGTAAGTCGCAGCTCTTCCATTTACCATCTCATATCTTTAAGCAAATTCCCTTAGCTTGCTGAACCTTTATTTCTACTTCTGTAAAATGGGGGGTGCCAATAGTGTACAGTATACCTTCTAAGGTGTTGTAAGGATTGTATATATATATAATACATATGCACACAGTATGTGTGCATAAATATACATGTATATGTATATGTGTATATGTTTCTTCTCTTTGGTTTGCTTCAGATATTTACATTTAACAATATCAGTGGGGATCCTTTAACCTGACTCCCTTTGCATGAGGACAAGTAGAGTTCAAAAAGTCTGACCCTGCACAATGGCATAAGATCTGTGTACAGCTAACAGAATAGTTGATGGAAATACGAGCCCATCTCTGAATTCAACTGCTTTTGGTTCATGGCAGGCATTAGTAAAGTCCTCGGCCTAGAGCATCTCTGTTCTGGTGCTCCTACTTTTTCTGTGCCCTGCTATGCCTCTCACAGTCCTGGGTAACAGCCTCCCTCTGCCCACATCTTACACATTTTCCAAAATGTCACCCAGTTCTGTCAGAACATTCATGTATATGAAACTTTCAGGTGTTCCGTCTACAATCACTGTAAATTGAGTCTTGTCAGCAATTTGTGTAGCTCTTCCTATCTTCCTTTTCTTAAATTTTGTGTTCAAAAAATTTTAAACCACTTTATTGTGGAATGATTGACATAGAAAGGACTGTACATATTTAATGTGTACAACTTGATGCATTTGGGGTAATTATAGTACATCAAACTCTCACTAAAGCATATGTCATAACTGTATTCCTTGCCTCCAAAAGTTTCCTCCTTTTTAATAATAATCATTATTTTATGATGATGATGATAACACTTAACATGTTTTACTTTTAGCCAAATTTTAAGTCTGTTGTAATATAGTATTGTTAACCATAGGTTCTATGCCATATATATATATATATATATATATATATGACTTATTCATCTGATTTAAGTGTAACTATGTATCCTTTAGTTAATATTTCCCATTTCCCTCTCCCCAGACCCTAGCAACCACCATTCTACTCTCTTTTCTACAAGTCTGAATATTTTAGATTCCTCACATAAGATGAATCATGTAGAATTTGTCCTGGCTTATTTCACTTAACATAACGTCCTCCAGGTTTATCTATATTGTCACACATGATAGGATTTCATTCCTTTCTACATCTGGGAATACTATTCCATTGAATGCATATACCACACTTTCTTTATTCCTTTTTTTCACCCCTGGACATTTAGGTTGTTTCCATACCTTGGCTATTGTGAATAATGCTGCAATGAAAGTGCAGGTACCTCTTTAAGATCCTCATTCCATTTCTTTGTGATGAACACCCAGAAGTGGGACCGCTGGGTCATATAGAAGTTTCTCAAGAGATCTCCATAACGTTTTCCGTAGTGGCTGCCCAATTCTCATTCCCACCAATAGTGCTCAAGGGTTCCCTTTTCTCCACATCTTCACCAGCAAACACTATTCTTCTTTTCCAAAATAACAACAATCTAACAGGCATGAGGTGATATGTCATTGTTGTTCTTAGTTACACAGACCTTAAGGAGGTTCCCTTTCTTTCCAATACCAAACGTCCATGGATCTCCGTTTGGGTAGACCCAAAGCTCTCATACCAGCCCCCGTCCCTGTCTGAGTGCTCTGCACCATTTTCTGTGGGCCTCTGCTTTTCTCTAAAAAGAACAGTTGCCTCTCTCCATGAGGGGTGATGTTTCTCTGATCTGTCCAATCACCTTTAGTAAAAGGGAGCCATATCCCCCTCTGGCATTTGGCATATAGAGCAGTTCTCTCTCACCGGCACCAGCAATGGAGATTTTGATGCTTCTTGGGCATCTTTATCAAACAGCCTTAGTGCTACCATCAACCTGCAACTTCCCTGTTTAAACTTCCATGTGAATGCCCTAATTGCACGAAAAGTATAGGTTTCTATAATCTTATAAATGGCTATACATACTCCATTGGGTTAAAAACTGATTTGAATCTTAGTATGTTGAAATACATGATTGAGTAAATATGGAGTAAATGGCAGTAATGTTTTATCTACCAAATATTAACTGAGCAGCCATTTAATGTCACAATGTACTGGACACTGGTAGAGTGACCAACTGGTTCAGGTTTGTCAGGTTTTCCCATTTTCTTCACTGAAAAACCCATGTCTTGGGGAACCCCACAGACCCAGGCAAATGAGACAGTTGGTTGCCTTAGGCATCAGGGATGACTTGGGAAGCAAGATGAAACCTTCATCCCCAAGAATCTGACAGTTTAATAAACCAGAAAATAGAATACCCCAGCAATTGCACTACCTGGCACTCACCCTAAAGAGCCAAAAATAGGTACTATAACAAATACATGTCCTCCTATGTTTGTAGTGACATTTTTAATAATAACCAACTGATTAAAAAAAGCCAATCTTCAGTAACAGATTGGCTTCAGTGACAGATATTCTAGTTGTGGTTTATATAACAATATTATTTAGCCACAAAATATATGAAGTACTGATACATGCTACAACATGGATGAACATAGAAAACATGCACTAAGTGAAAGAAGCCAAACACAAAAGCCCATATATCATGATAAATTTATATGAAATATTCAGAATAGATAAATCAGTAGAGACAGAAACTGAATTGGTGGTTGTTGGGGGCTGGGGGGTGAAACTTATGGGGGAATGACTGTGAAAGGGTACAAGATTTCCTTTGGAGATGATGAAAATATTTTGAAATTAGATAGAGGTTGTGGTTGTACAACATTGCGCATGTACTAAGTGTCACTGATGTTCACTTTGAAATGGTTCATTTTGTTATGGGATTTAAAAAAAATTAATGTTATTGATTATGCTGTTACAATTGTCCCAATTTCTTTTCCCTTTGTTCCCCTCTACCTTGCACCCCCTTCCCTCCAGCAATATCACCCCTCTTAGTTCATGCCCGTGGATCATGCAAGTTTTTTGGCTTTACCCTTTCCCACACTATTCTTGACACCTCCCAGTCTATTCTGCGCCCACCAACTATGCTTCATAATCCCTGTGCCATGGGAATTTCACGTCAATGGAAAGCAAAGAAATGGCTGTAGAATGTGGTCACTGATGTGATGGAAGCCAATAGAGGGTGTGGAGGCAGGAAGGAACCGTGGGGTTGTGCATAAACACCCTGTGGGAGTGGGGTCAGAGATAAGATGAGCACAGTGTTCTAGCCAAGAGAGAAAGGCTTATGTAGAAGCAGCAGTCAGGAGACACATTAGGCTGCTGTTTATTTTGTGGTACAACGATGCACGTTTGAGCATATTAAGGCTACTTTTGAAGTGTGTCTAAGAATCTGAAAGCTGTGATTGCTGGCAGAATATGCCCCAACTTTTAAAATGCATCCTTAGCCACTCAGCTTCCATGAGAAAGATCTGTCTGCATCATTTGGTCATTATTCTTTCCAAGTATTTCCTAAGGAACATATTCATAGAGGCTCTTGGGCTAAAGTGCTTTAAAAAGGAAATTCCAAGGTGGCAGGCTCTCTGAGGAGGCCGCTCATTGTTACAAAGTGACTCCGTGCTAGGCAGGACCCCATAGCAAGCACAAAAGCATCTTAGTCCTGGCCCTTACACAGCTTCCTCTAACTGAGTGACCCAGACTCAAGGTTTAATCAGCTCCCTAGAACACAGGGATGGGAATGAACTTGAATATAGAATTTAAATTCTGCTTCTACACTTTGCCCTGCATCCTCAGGCCGGTGAACATTCCAAGCCATAATCATCACCCATAAAATGTGGAAAATAATAGACCTGTGGTGAGGATAAGTGTTCCTCTATGAAGCTAAGAGTATAGACTGTCTGACAAATAACAAACACTCAATAATTATTAATTTTCTCCATTCTTTCCTCTTCATCCTAGATTTAATTAAGACATCATTGAAGCTATGAATAATAAGCAATTCGTGGGAAGGGAAACCAAATGGCTGGGTAGCAACAAAAGATTGAAAAGTGAAACAGCAAAACATTATTTTTCTCCTACAAAATACACCCCCCCCCAAAAAAAAAAATAAATAAGAAAAAGGAAAGATGTTGGCAAAATGTTTGGGAGCCACGCTCCCAAACCAGGCTGGTAGGAGGACAATTTGAAACAGTGTTTGGCAGGGGGTCAATTCAGCAATAAGGTTAATATGCTTGTTTTAAAGCAGGGGTATCAAACTTATTTTCACCATGGGCCACATCACCCTTCAAAGGGCCGAATGTAATTTTAGGACTGTATAAATGTAACTACTCCTTAACAGTTCATCAAAACAAGGTGCCAGGTGAAGGTGCTGGGCTGGATAAATCTGGGTGGAGGGCAGGACCCCTGGGCCTCATGTTCGCCATCTGTGTATTAAAACCTTGCACACAGGCCTGTGTCTTGACCTGGCAATTTCCCTTTGAGAAATTTGTCCTCGGGGAATAGTTAAGGATGTGCCCTCAAACTTAGCCACAGGAGGCACTCTGTAAATAGTCATTAAATGAAGGAGTTGAGGGATGCTCATCATTGCATTGTTTATAATGATGAAAATTTCAACAACAGGGAAAATGCAAAAAAAAAAATATGGTCTGGCTATAAAATGGAATGCACTGCAGCCATTGAAACAGTTTTGGTAAACTTATTTGGATAGCTCTTCATTTGCATATGCCTAGGAAGATATTTCTGATTCCTCGAGTGAAAAAATTCTGTTAAACGACTTCTCATATGGCTATAGCTTATTTAAAAATATGTATCCATAAATAAGATAGGAAAGAAAAACTCTCAAAGGATAGACAGCAAAACATGAAAAGCAGTTCTTGGTGAGTGGTGTGCCACTGTGAATGATTTTTATTCCCTTCTTTTTGTTTTTCTGTATACTCTGAGCATGGACTATTTATATATATATTTTTAAAACTTAATGTTAAAATAGAGGGACTCGTGAGGCTGAGGGTGGGTGGTTGGAAACCCAGATAAAGATGTAGAACACAAATGTGCTAGTCAGGAAAATGTGGGGCGTCTGGCTAGGTTAAAAGTGCAGCATGATTTGGGCAGTCTGCCCTCCCCTCCATTTGTCATTTTAAGCTTTTTTTGACTACAGATCAACACTCTGAGACCTCGGGAGGTTTGACTTGGCTGCACCCTCCGAGGATGTGTCTTGTCTGGGAAACACACAGATCCTCTCCTTTGTCTCTGAGGCTCTTTGGCTGCATTTGGGGTGACTCCTGCCCAGCTGGTGAGAGCTGGTGTGCACACAGAAATTAAACAGCATGCCTATCCCTGGGCCCACATCCTGGGAGAAGACAGCAAGGTTCTGGCCTTGAGGAAAGCCCCCCACCCAAAGAGGTGCTGGGGGTGAAGGGGGCATAGGTACTTTTTTTGCTCCCCCAGAATTTTGCTGAGTAAATTGCTGCAATGGAACATAATTGCTTTTCATTTTATTTAAAAAAAAAAAAATGCTGTCAAGGCAGTCCACTTGCCTCCTGAAGTCAGCACAAATCTGAAAACACTTACTGCAAAGGAGTATTTTTAAAACTTGGGTTTGAAAAGTGATTTACCCCCATCAATCAGTAGGTAGAGAAGTTGAACAGACCACAGTCATTTGGCCACACTTGAGATCCCAAGATTCAGTTTCTTGCTTCTTACATTCAGGTGTCTACCTAATTGCTGCCTCCAGAGAGTAGACTGCATTGACCTTGCTGTCTAAAAGAGCACCCCCTTCTGTTAGCTCTCTTGAATTTGGTGGCTTTTTCTTTTTCAGGCACTATCCCACACTGACGTTTGATTCTCTTTCTTTATTCACTTGTTTACTTTCTCTCTCCTTGAGCAGAATGTGCCTCCACCGTATCTTATTCACTGCAGTATCCTTTATGCTTAGAATGGGACATGTGCACAGTAGATACCCAATAGATATTTGGCTGAATAAAGACATGAGCAGGATGTGGAAATCTTTTGCAAACAGGAAGATGTGAAGATGGTAGCAAGAGGTAGGGCAGGGTAGTTGTGCTTGGGCTTCTACATCCCTCCAGCTCACCACTGGTGTCATCAGGCCCCACATCGCAGGAGGCCTGACTGTCCTTGAGCTCTTCGAGCCCCCAGAACACCAGCAGCACCTACAGTGGAGTTCAGCCTCCATGCTAGGAGGTTCCATTGGCTTTGATTTACCCTTAGTGGAAGGACAGGGCTGCAAGCTGTTGGCCGCTCTGTTACTCCTTGTGCTGCCAAGTTGGTTTCCACCATCCTGCTGAGCTGAACTCTCTGGTTCTGCAAACCAACCTGTGCACCCTGAAAACAAGACAGTAAGAGCAGTAACCTGTGACTGGGAGACTTTGAGAATGGTAGGCACCCACAGAGGAGAAGGCAAATCTGCCCCCTAGAAGACTTGCACCCTCCCTTGCTTATTCTTCCCATGGGTGCCTGGAACTCTGGCAATGGGTAGCTAGCCTTGACTCACAGCAAAGCAAGAGCTGTGTGTGCAGACACTGTGGAATCAGACACCAGGCTGAGCTGCTTCACTGCCTGATTCTGAAAACACAAGGCATTCCTCTTCCCTTGGGATAAGTCCAGCCCTGCCATTTTGGGTTCCATTGCAAAGTACCATGTTGCTCAGTGCTTTTGCAAAATATTCACAGCAGCCACCTGCTAGAGAGCTATTCCTCTAGTGTATACTTATTAGGCATCTGCAGTAAACCGGGCACCGGGCATGCACCCATGAACTAGACCAAGTTCCTGCCCTCATGAAATGTCTTCATGTTTCTAATGGTAACTGTGGATGATTTTGGGAAAGAAGATGGGTCAAAAGTTGATTTTATACCTAATTAAGCATTACATGCTGATAGGAGTTTTTAATGCTTTTTTTCAAAGACAGCAATATTGGAATTTTAATTCCTAGCCCCCTTCCCTAGAGCACAACTGGTGGATTGGTTGAGTCTAGCTCTTGATAAAACTCTATTGCCAGTTTGGGAGGGGCTCTGATGCTGGGTACCTCATTTCTACCCTAGATTGGTCTGCAGTCCAGTGGCCAGAGGTAAGAATATTCTTGGAGAGTGGACATATGAATTCTCTGAGCCCACCTGCTTTGATTATGCTAAATGGAATCTCTTAACTCCTACCTAAGGAAGTTCCTATAATTAGAAGAGATGCTTTTAAACACTTATGGACAAATTTGGAAAGATACTGGTAACATTTGCTGTATTTCCTGATTTACAAAATACGGATCAAGAAGCCTATGAATCTTGCCTTGATACCTGCAGCTAAATGAACTCTGGAAAGTGACTTTACCCTTTCTCATCTATCAAATGGGCAGCATGATACTTATTTCATAAGACTATTGTGAAAACTGAATGAGATATCATGCAGAGTACTTACTTCCATGACTGGCACCTCATAAGTGTTTAATAAATTTTAATAATAAAAGCATGATCCTGGTTATAACAAAAGGTGGGAAGGGCAGCTTCTATTCGCCTTACTTGATAAATGGAGGTATTGGAACTCAGAGAGGTTATATTTGGCCAGAATCCAAATATATAAGTGTGACAGTACAAAATCCAAGTCACTTTGCCCATAAAGTGTGCCCTGTGTACTTCCACTAAGCTTCCAAGCAGGTCCCAGGATGTGGGCATCAGCATGCAAAGGATAAGATCTTACCTTTGACCTCCATATAGGTCTCCCTGTTCCTTACATCTTTAAGAAATCAGTAAAGCTCAGACTCTGCCCCACCTTCTGCCTTAGGGGCCCTCTACATTCTGTTTCTTTCCACCAAGTTCCAAGCTCATTCCCCTTAATCTCTCATTAGGGACCCACTATCTCCAAACTCATCTAGTCTTTAAATGTTTACTAATGGTTCAGTCTATACTACTACATCTTGCAGATAATGCATCTTCTACATTTGGTGGCCATCATTTCATTGTAGGGTTTTAATAGTTTTTGTTTGCTTGCTTCTGGTGGTTATTGTTTTTAAACATCTCAGTCAGTTGTGCAAGGTGATTCTCAGCATTAAGGCAGGGCCTGTGCTTCACACCCCTTGAGTGTTCTCTCTAGAGTCATTAGCCTAGGGTTGGTCATACAGTTCTGACCACAGGTTAGAAGGCAAAGATAGGTTGGTAGAAAGACTCTGGATATAACATGGAAACTGTAAGACAGAACAGCAGTTCATCTCATATTCTCATGGCCTATACTTCTTTCCTAACTTCAAGGTAGATAAGGTGGGGAATTACTTGTAGCAATGGGATTACTGGAAGGAGGGAGACTCAATTCAGGTAGGTTAAGATGGGATGCTGCCCAGAGGCCACTTGGGGAAACCCAGCTGTGAGAGTGGAAGTTGGCAGCTGTGCTTTTGAATTGTCTATCAGCTGGAGAGGAGTGGATGAAGACGTAGACATGAAGGCTCTATGGACAGAAAGGAATGGAGCTGGGACTCAGGGGTTCAAAGACCCCTTGCAAATGTCACATTGAGCTGGGCTTGTCCCAGAGTCCAAACTCACATACATCTGCATCTTCCTGCTCCATCATCAGCCTTCCAAAGACACACCAGGGATTGCTGGGAACTTGCAACATCTTCCCCATGGTATTTGTAGGGTGGCTTTCCTCTTGACTCTTAAAAAGGCATAAATGAAGTTTTTTATTTGAAAGGGGAAGCCTGTTTACTGTAATTAGATATTTAAAGACCCTCATTAGTCGCCTTTGCTGGACCTAATACTCAGCAGTACCAAAATGAGAGGCTTTCAGCTTCCTCGCCTCCTCCCCTCCCTTACATCATTTTTTGAGGCTTCCTATTTGTATTTCTCTTCAGTCCTTAAGCCTCATGACCACACTCTTGACCTAATGAAGTCCCATTAGTTTCTCTCTGCTGATGAAAAAAATATATATATATTTTCCAGTTAGAAAAGGTTAAGGAACAGGCCACCCAGCGGAGTGAAGGCATAGCTCACCCAGCTATGCAATTATCCAAAAATAACCCATTTCCATTTGCAAGAGTAGACCGCATTCAAATAAGCATTCTCTTCAAATAAACTTTCATTAAGTCAGATTTCTCTATAGTGTGCATGCCTAATGAATGTGTGTGCACCCGTGTGCAGTATAGAGCATTTACCTACATGCTTAGTTTTGGGAACATAAGAGAAGCTGAACTGTAATAAGATAAGTAAATGCATTTTGGCAGAGATACCATTGATTTAACAAAGGAAACATTAAAATGTGCATCAAATGGGAGTTGCTAAGACAGATGAGCTTCTGAATAAATGGCTGCTAAAATTTCATAGGCTACTATGGCCTTTTGTTTTTTTCCTTCACATCTCATTAGAGACTCTGAATCCAGTGTGCTCTCTCTGTTCAGACCCCTTGAGGATACATTTTCCCACCTTCCTCATGGCATGATGGGGAAAGGATGTGTGGCTGACAGGGGGCCTGGCTACAGGTGCAACATGTAAAATACTATTTTTTTTCTAGTGTTTTTAGCCCAAATGAAATACTGGCATGGCTCCTGCTCAAAAGCTACCAGGTGGCAGCATTTATTTCAGCTGAAACTCTGCATTGTTGCCAAAATCTGCTCTTCTGTGCGTTACTCTTGTGCAGATTTGAGTCTGCCTGCTGTGGAGGAAGCAGATGATTCTGGGCTCAGCCCACATGGGTGCTGATGAAATAGCAGGTCAGGTCAGCCTCTGCTGCTTCCCAGGGTGCTTTATTAGAAAATGACTTTTGTTGTGTCCAAATGGAGCCAGTCTCCATGGGACATAGGTATAAGATTCCCAGAGGAAGAGCTAGATCACACTGACTACCTCTAGTCTTTGTTTCAACCTTTTATACTCAAGTATTTTACATTTTCAAAGGAATGAAAAGTTAGAAAAGCCATAGAGTGGGCTAGAGATGGGATGAGGTGGGTATCTTAGGCCCCACAAAGGAATCTCAAATGGTTATGTCAGCAGAAATCCTGTTGTAGAGCCTATAAATTATCATAAGGTCAAAAAAAAGATTGGAGTCAATTAAATATTGATGTAACAAGAAGTAGAAGAGAGATGAGGGACTGAATTCTAAATCTGACCTTTGCAGTAAAAAAAACACCTTGTTGATGTGTTACGGGTTGAATTTTGTCCCTCAAAATGTATATGTTGAGATCCTAACTAGAATATGGCCTGATTTGGAGAAAGGGTTTCTACAGAGGTAATCAAGCAATAATGAAGTAATTAGGATGGGCCCTAATCCAATATGACGATGTTATTATATGAAGGGGAAATTTGGAAAGAGACATGAACAGTAGGAAGACTTTGTGAAAAACACAGAGGAGAAGACAGCCATCTAGAAGCCAAGGAGAGAGGTGTGGAAGAGATTCTTCTTCACTGTGCTCAGAAGGAACCAACCCTGCCAACACCTTACAGTTGGACTTGTCCAGAACAGTAGATAATGAATTTCAGTTGTTTAAACCACCCAGCTTGTGGTACTTTGTTATGGCAGTTCTAGTAAACTAATGCAGAATGCAGGCTACAAGGTGTTTTGGAAGAAAATCAGGTTGTAAATATATGTGAGTCCTGGATATTTGTTCTCTGGTTAAGGGAGTGATTACAGAGGCTTGAGGCAGAAAGAAGCTGACCTATGGGAGAAATTCACTGAGAGGAAAGTGTAGAAACTTGGAGGCTGTGGGAATTCTAAGAGGTAAGAATGAATAAGATGTTAGCATACACATATGTTGTATGTGTATTTGTGTGTGTGTACACACATGTTTTATATGTGTGCTAATATTTGGGGTGATGACATAAGCTTAAGTAAGAAGCTCTCATGTTGAACTGGCTGGTTGCACTGTTTCAACATTGGATATCCAATGAACTGGCAGGTTGCATGTGGCTTAGAACAGGGTAGCACACAGCTCACAGAACTCTATTCCATGCCTATGGCAGATATCACCAATTGATCACAGTACTCTTTCTCTCTGAGCTGAGTTTTGTCCCCATATCCTTCACACTGGTAAATCAGGCAGGCACAACCAATCATTCTGACATGGCATGTGAAATGAAACCTATTTCCTGTCCCTGGTCAAGACCCATTCTACTGAAGGTAAGGTCTGTGGGAGAGAGCAGTGTCAGCATGGGTGAACAGCTTGGGGGAAATGTAGAATCTGGGGTCTCTCCCAGACCTAGTGAATCAAAATCTGCATTTTTTGGTTGGATCCCTGGGTGATCATTAAAGTTTGAGAAGCTCTGACCTGGGGGGTTTCACCTCCCAAGAAGGGAATCAGGAGCCCTGGCTGGTGACACAATGGATAAAGCGCTGTGCTATGAACCCAAAGGTTGCTGGTTCGATCCCCAGCCAGGGCACATAACCAGGTTGCAAGCCAGGTCTCCGGCCAGGTATATAGCTGAAGGCAACCATACATTGGTGTCTCTCTCCCTCTCTGCCTCTCTCCCTTCCCCTCTCTCTAAAAATAATAAAAATAATAATTAAAGTCTTAAAAAAAAAAAATGAGTGGGGGAGTCAGGGTGAGTTCTACATATGCCTGAGCAGTAAAATCTATTTTGATCAGACTAATAGGTGGAAACTTTTGTCTCTCTCCAAAGAAATCACTTCACTTTGGGGTCAGGCGTATGTGTTGTGGTATCAGTTCAATCGGTATGGTGCCTTTTAAAGTCTAATTTGTAGAATAAGAATACTAAATTCATGGGACAGACCCATACTCACCTGGTGCCACCAAAAAAGATGTCTATAGTGCCCAGTGGAGAACAGCTGGACTCACTGGCAGGTTCCCTAACTGTGGAGTCTGAGGATCACCTTCCACATAGTTTCTGTGTGTGATTCTCAAGAATCCAGATTCCTGGGGTCCACCCCAACCCATTAAGTGAGTGAAGGCCCAAGACTCTTCATGCAAGCAAGATCCTTGGGTTATTCTTATACATACTGGAGTTTAAGAATCACTTCTCCCTGAAGCTGACTTGAAGCTTTACCTCAGTTACATGATAGTGAATATTACCAGAGAATAAGTGAGTCATTTATACAGTTGTATGAATTAGTGTATTGGTAAGTAGTTATTGTTGACGCTATGGGCAATTGAGTAGGAAGGATACTGGTTGCTGGTCTATTGTGGAAGAAATAGTCAGCTAGGAGAGGGGTAAATAGAAAGACAATTTGGACCAAGGAAGACTGACTGAAAGTCACACATGCTTGAGTGATAAACTAGTACCTCCTCTTGTGGAGCTCACATTATGTTTGGGAAAGTAGCAAGGTAGAAAAGAAAGGAATGAGTTTGGTGGGAAAAGCAGAATAAAGAGCTGCCAGTTACAATTTTCAATAGGAGGACAACAGCAGGCCATTAAGAGGAGGGAGTTAGTTCTGGAAGAAGAATTTTCTAGCAGCCTGGACAAAGGTCTGAGGTGGGAACATTAACTGGTATGTTCAAGAAAGCCACTTGGCTGGAGAGAAGTGGCAAGTGTAGAAGCAGAAGTGGAGAGAGAGAGAGAGAGAGAGAGAGAGAGAGAGAGAGAGAGAGAGAGAGAGGCAGGACACACAGGCCTTCTGGGAGGGCATGGTGAGGACTTGGGTTTTATGATGAGGGACATGGGAAATTTCTGATCAAAGGAGGGGTACTACTTGGCTTAAGTTTCAGCAGCATGACTTCTATCTTCTCTAGGGGTAAGAGCAGAAGCAGAAGATGAGTTTACAGTTATTGCATAATTAGTTGGATAAATTTATAAAGCATATAAAGAAAAAAAATGTTTTTTTAATCCCATTAGAGCTCACCCCCCCAGAGGTAAGTATTACTTACATTTTCACAATCACCCTTCCTGATTGTCTATGGGTGCGCGCGACCGCGCGCGCGCGCGCACACACACACACACACACACACACATTTTACATAAATGAGATCATACTAATCACATTACTCCATTATTTACTTTTTTAGTTCATTATATTAGTCATATTTGCTGTGTCCTATTCTATTCTAACAGCTGCATAATTTTCTATAGTGTGGGTATACCATCATTGTTCTATTAATTCCTTATTGATGGACATTTAGGATGTTTTCAGTTTATTTTTTCTCATTGTGAGCAATGCTATGATGATCATTTGTGCAATATCTATTTTTGTGTGCCTGAGCATCTATATGTGTGGAATCACTCCTTAGAAATACAATTTCTAGATTGAAGGGCATATGCATTTTAAATGTTAATAGATACTGCCAAGTTTCCCCCAAATGGGTTGTAGTAATTTACAGTTCCATCAGGAGCATGATGTCTACTTTTTACATAGTTTTATGGTTTACAAAGCCCTTGATGATATGGGGGGCCAGATGGGGGAAGGATAGAAAGTTTATTTCCATAGTGCAGGTGAGAATACTGAGGCACAAAATGAAAGCTTGGAAAGATGGGAAGAGAACAGCTCCTTCAGCAGACAAATGTACAGATACATAGACAATATCACATATAGTTCCGTGTTGAAAATATTTGGAATATGAGTCAATGTTTTAGTTTTCTATAGGTTTTTAAAAAAGATGTTATTATTTTAGAGTTTTAGGTTTACAACAAATTTGAGAGGAAGGAACAGAGATTTTCCACACACCCCCTGGAACCACACATGCACAACTTCCCCCAGTATCAACACCCCCCATTAGAATGGCCCATCTGTTACAGCTGATGAACCTATATGGACATGTCGTTATCACCCCAAGTCCATAGTTAACATTAGGATTAACTCTTGGTGTTATATATTCTATGGGTTTGGATAAATGTATACTAACTTGTATTTACCATTATAGGGTCATACAGAGTATATTCACTGCCCTAAAATTCCTCTGTGCTCCACCTATACTCCATCCAACCACCCCCCACCCAACTCACCCTGGCAACCATTGGTATTTTTACATATCTAGAGTTTTGCCTTTTCCAAAATGTCATATAGTTGGAATTATACTATCTGTAGCTATAATGGGGTACACAGTGGGGGGTCCCCTAAAATAGAATATTTTTCCTACCAATCTTTGATGGGGGGATGGGGGAAGTGGACGATATGGCCCTTAAGGTATTCTGCATTACAATGGCAAGCTGATGGTTGGTTAGTTGGATAGGTGTGCTGCTGCCCAGACAAAATGTGGATGCAACTTTAAGGGTGATATGGCCAGGAAAGGTGGGGGGCCATGTATCACTGAGAAGGTTTGCCTTTAGTAAAGATGGCAGCTAAAAGCAGGTAAAAGATATGGGGAAACTGGCAAAAGTAGCACAATGTAAGAGGAGCCAGATATGAGGTCATGTAGGGAAGAGGGAGAGGGAGAGAGAAAGGGAAGGGAAGGGAAGGGCCAAGAGGAAGGAGCCATGAAGTAGGGGGATTGGGCCATGAGATCTGAGAGAGGAAGCAGCAAGCAGCTATGCAGTTTGTCGTCAGGATTCCACCACGTGGCCCGCTGTAGTGAAGCAGAAGGGGATTCCACTATGCAGTCTGTAGTGAGGAAGGCAGCCATGTGGGCTAAAGAAAGACTATAAGGAGAGAGCTGATGGAGCTGTGCAGGAACCTGCTGAACCAAGCATGGATGCGTGGGAGGTGCCTGGAATGCTGAACTGTGACCAGAAGTGTAGACTTTTGCTTCTCTAAAGACCTTAACAGAGAAGCCACTCTCTTGGGATGTGTGTCTCCCAGGAATCCACCATGATCCAGTGCATGATCCATGTGGACTACCACATGGAGGCTGAGGATAACATACCCCAGATCCTGAAGGAGAGAGCTGCTGGGAGAGGATGGTGACTCTGAAACCCACAAGTGTACCTTCCTGAGGGACGGGAGAGCTGTTTGCACAGCCAGTTTAAGAACAAATAAAGATATGGGGAACTTGGGCATGTTTTTGGCTTATAGCCTGGTGAGGAGCAAGGGAAGTGCTGGGTCTCATGGGAGAACAGGGCTCCAAGCAGGAGTGCTCCCAGCCCCTCCCTTGTCCCCCAGGTTGGAATCTGGTAAATAAAAACCTGTTTTCTTCAACACTAATTGCCAGGTCATGTATCAAGGTGATATGTGGATGAGCCCCAGTTTGCTCAGTTACATAGCCTTTTCAGATTGGCTTCTTTCATTAGAAATATGCATTTCAGGTTCCTCCTTGTCCTTTCATTGATTGATAGCTCATTTCTCTTTAGAGCTGAGTAGTATTTCATCGTCTATATACATCGCCACAGTTTATTTACCCATTCATCTACTGAAGGATATCTTCATTGCCCCTAACTTTTGGCAATTATGAATAAAGCTGCTACAAATATCCATGTGCAAGTTTTGTGTGGGCATAAGTTTTCAACTACTTACACAAAGAGTGTGTATGATAAGGTATAGTGGCTGCCTTCTAGAGTGGATGCACCATTTTGCATTCCCTCCAGCAATGAATGAGAGTTGCTGTTGCTCTGTATCATCATCAGAGGTTGATGTTGTTGCTGTTCTGGATTTTGGCCATTCTAATAGGCATGTCATCTAGATGCTATTAGAAATTATTTTTATAGAGGCAGCATTATAAATACACACACACACACACAGATTGTCTACAATTGTTCAGTAAATGCTCAAAAGCGTTCAGCAAATGTTAGTTCCTCTCTGGCTCTTTCTTATCTCTTTCTACAGGGAGAACTTACACAATGTAGGTGGTAGATACTAGCAACTAAGCAAGTGACCTCTTTAATTACCCATTTAGTAGTCATCATTTCATACTCATTTACATAGGTGCCTCCTATGGGTCAGGGCTTCAGAATACCAGTGGAGTTTCCTTTCCCCTATGCCAGAAAATTTATAATTTATTTTAAAAATAACAATTGCTCCCCACACACTATTTTCCCCCAACCAAATCTCCCACAGAATTGGAAAATGTACAAAAGTGCTTAAAAAGTCATGGTGTATATGACTTAATCTCTGTGTGGTGGTGTAGACAAAAGAGAGTTGACACCTTCAAGTCAGCTCAGAGTAACTCATGTCCTTTTGTGGAGCTTTCTGATCACCCCATAGGGGACACATCATCCCAACTCCATCCTGTCCTTTTACTTGTCATAGCTTGTCTTCAACAACCTTCCTCTCCCCAGCCTATAATCCTCTTCCTTGCTCTCTTTTCTCCCAATTCTCCAAGCCCAGTATTATATCCAGGCCTTTCCTGAAGAGATGAAGGCAGATAGGACTGAGAGCAACACTGACTCAAAGGGTCTGATGCAAGCCAGGCCAGACTGATTGAGAAACAGGGACAAATAAGCAATAAAAAATAAGCTGAAAACAGATGTTTATAATGTTTTGTTCCATCAATTGCACTATAAAAACAGTGGCCTTGTATGGTCAAAGGCGAGGTTCCAACCATACCCACTGGGCTTGTCTAACACTCACGAGGCCTGTTTGTTGTTCACAAATCCATCCATATATCCCCTCTGGCCATCCCCAGGAGCATGGCCTCAGTGTAGCCTCGGGGCTCGTCATTCTGCATTCTTAAAGCCTGCTGAAATACTGGAGACAGTTATGCTGTCATGTCCAGAAATGTGAGCATTTTGAAAAACAGAACAGGATTGGGGAATGAAGGCCAGATAATTCTTCTTCCTTTTTGGAAATGATTGCTTTTGACCTTGTGGTACTCCTGCTCTTGCCCAGGTTACTGTTTTTGGCTCCCCAGTATGAGCTCTTCATCACCTGGCCCAGCCTTCAGGCAAAGAGCTCTTCAAGAGCTCAATGAATCTTAATAAAAAATGGAAATGGCTTTTCCCCTTCATTTTAATTAACATTATGTCTACATTTCTGGGATAATGGATAATTAAGTGAGTTCCCTTGGCATTACAATGTTCTTGGAAATAATTTATGGTTTAGTTTCACTCTGTAAAGGCTGTTGGGGTTGGTGCTGAAGTTTCATCATAAATATTTCCAAGGAGTATTTGCATGTCAGTGATTTGTATTCACATGGCCTCGATAGCACATTCTGGGGAAGTATCTTATGTAATATTTTCCTACAGGCAATGTTTCCATTCTTTGCTTGCTTTTTGGCCACAGAATCATTTTCAGAATGTTGCAGCATGAGAAGATGGTCACTGCTATGACCTGCGTTCACCTGTGTGAAATGGAAATGGTTGGCCTGAGACAAAAATCAGTGGACCTTCTGAAACTGGGCTGGATTAAGTCTTCCCATTGAAAAGGGAAACAGTAATAATTGGGGTGGATACTCATTATATATCCACTAATAAGTGCCAAAGACCATGCTGAAACATTTTGCCTGCACTGTCCACATTCAATCTTCATAATAAATCAATAGGCTGAGAGTTTTTGTTTTCATCCCCTGTTTATGCTATGCTAAGGAGTAGCAGAGCCATGAATTTAAGCTATGCAGTCTGTATCCATCACCCAGTGGTGCCCAATGGACCCTTTATACCATCCTTATGGAAATATTTGCAAGTGTGGAGATGTATGGATCTTCTCCTTCCAGAGCAACATTGTCTAGGAGGCTTTTTTGTAATGATGAAAATGTTCTATATTAGTGATGTCCAACATAGAGACCACTAGTCATGGGTGACTATTGGCCACTTAAAATAAGGCTGGTGAATCTAAAATTTAACTTAAGTTTATCTTAACTTTGAATTGCCATGCGTGTTTATTAGCTGCTGTATTGGAGAGCACAGATATTAGACAGAGCAAATTGCTGCTCTTATGCAGTAATACCCTGACCCCACTTAATGCTGCTATTACAAATTACCCAAACTTCATGGTTGAAAAGACATAAATTTATTACCTTACAATTGTGGAGGCAGAATTCATAAAATCCAAGTGTTGGCAGGGTTGTGTTCCTTCTGGGAGGGAATCTATTTCCTTTTCCTTTGTAATTTCTTGAGCCTCTGCAGTCCTTGGCTTGTGGTCTCTTCCTCCATCTTCAAAGTCAGCAGCAAACATCTTTAAATCTCTCTATGATTCTGACCCTCCTGTCTTCTTCTTATGAGGACCCAGGATAATCTCCTCATCTCAAGATTCTTAACTTAATCCCATCTTCACACTCCTTTTTGCTAAATATTACCTGTGTAATATATCCCTAGGTTCTGAGGATTAGGACTGAGACATCTTTTTTTTTTTTTTAATTAAAAAAAAAAAAAAAAAAGATTTTATTCATTATTTCCAGAGAGAGAGGAAGGTAGAGAGGCAGAGAGGGAGGAAAACATCAATGTATGGTTGCCTTTCACCTGCCTCCAGCCACAGACCTGGCTGGAGACCTGGCTGGCAACCTGTGGACTGGAACATCTTTGGGGTACATTATTAAGCCTCCTACCACACCCAAAAATCCTTGTGGGAGTATCATTTGGAGATTAAGGGTGAAGGCTCTGGAGCTGAACTGACCTAGGTGCTAATCTCCTTTGTCACTTGCTCACAGTGTAACTTGGCTATGAGCAGGTTACATAGCTTTTCTGTGTCTCAATGAACTTACCTTTGAAAGAGGAATAATTCTAATACCAATCTGGTAGGATTGTTAATAAAAATTAACTGAGATATGGAGATTCCTTAAAAAACTAAATATGGAACTGCCTTTTGATCCAGCAATTCCACTACTAGGACTACACCCAAAGAATCCTAAAACACCAATTCAGAAGAACCTATGTACCCCTATGTCCATAGCAGTGCTATTTACAATAGCCAAGTGCTAGAAACAGCCTAAGTGCCCATCAGTGGATGATTGGATCAAAAAACTTTGGTACATTTACACAATGGGATACTACACAGCAGAAAGAAAGAAGGAACTCCTACCTTTTACAAAAACATGGATGGAACTGGAAATATTATGCTTAGTGAAATCAGTCAGTCAGTGAAAGACAAATACCATATGATCTCACCCATTACAGGACAATAATGAACAAAATAAACAAACAAGCAAAAATAGAACCAGATACATGAATACAATGAATAGACCTTCAGTGGGCAGAGGGGAGTGGGGAGGAGGAGGCAAAAAAGAGGAGTAGTTTAGTCAAGGAACTAGTATGGAAGAACCATGGACATGGACAACAAGTGGGATTGACTTTGAGGGGGAGTGGGTGGTTGGGGAAGGGAATAGAGGGGAGTAAAAAGGGGGATGGGTGTAATACAACAACAATAAAATTAAAAAGAATTAACTGAGATAATGATGAAAAATGCTTAGCACAGGGAGAGAGTCATAATAAACACTCAAATTGTTTAATGCTACTTCTTTTGTTTTGTTTTGTTTTGTTTTTTTATCATTATTTGGTGCAAGGCTGCATTTTTACTTTCTTCCTTAGCTTGTTTTAAAAATACTCATGGAATCAAAGAAATAAAGATGATGAAACTCATAATCATAAGTAGTAACCTCTCATTTAAATTGCTTTTAAACAAACTTGCTTTTGTTTCACTTTATCTTTATAACCATCATTTGGAATAAGTGTGCAGTTACTTTGCGAGGAAGGAACAAAAGTTCAGGAGGATTAAGATACTTGTTCAGAACTACAGAGCTCCTGGAATGCCAAGCTAGAACCCAAACTCTTACCTACTTGGTTCCAAGATTGATGCACACTCTACCTTTTCACATCCACCTTCCCCTGTATGGTGAAATAAAGGAGATGTTCTGTGGGTTTGCACGTGATGTAGAAAGATAAACCAAAAAAGGTGGGGAGAAATAGCCATCATGCATCGATTGAGAGTTACTGGTCCAGAGTCATCCATGTCATTGGAAGACATGAATCTTCATGTGCTTACTTGACATCTTTGAACCACTCAAACCCCATGGATCAAACTGTGCATTACCCTGCTCTCACCACATATGACCCCCAACCAGCAAGAAAGGCGCCAGTTCCTTTATTAGCTAAATCAGCTGTACCCCACCTGATCCTCAATCTAATGGGTTTCATTTCCCTGCCAGCCCACAGAATTATTCCAACCAACAAACCAATCACATTCTCCTGTGGGAACAAGGGGCCATCTTGCCCTCTGTCACCACAAAGCCTGCCTCCGCAGCTCCTGTTGGCTCCTCTGCTTTGAGTGCAACCTCCATGTGGCCCTGTGTGGTGTGTGTTGTCTTAGCTCTCCCAAACTATGAATGCATGTGACTGATAAGCTATGCCAATCTCACCTGTCCACTGTTGAGTGTTGTGAGTTCAGTCACTTCATATTATGTACAGTGGGGATCCCTCCCCCACTAATAGGGTAAATAGGAGGTGACCAGAAGAACCCTCCTGATTTTGAATTCTAACTCTGCACTCTGTTCAGCCTCAGCCCTCTCAGTGCCTCCATTTCTTCATCTCAAAAGTGAGATGATTATTGGTGTCCCCATGGTGTGTGTGATTCATGTGAAAATTAAACAAAACACATGTTTATGTTTCTGGCATATAAAAATACAACAACTTTTTAATTCATTCATTCATTTATTCACTGACTCACTGACTCACTCATTCATTCAACAAGTATATATTCAGTACCCTGGTTTGTGAGGATGAAACATTATTATCAGTAAAATCCAGACTCTCATTTGTGAGTGTAGCTGACCATGCTATTCATGACTACCTGGACATAAACCCAAGATATTTTAATGACAAATTCTAGGTAAATTTGCAATCGAATCACATGCCTTTTTTTTTCTTTTTTTCAAGAAATGACAGTATTTCAGCTTTTCTTCCTCCCCTATCTTTTGTACAAATCCCTCTTGATCTATTCCCTCTGCCAGTATCTCCCTCTCCAATTTAAATTGGGAAAGTGAAGAACATACATCGTTGTTAAACTTCCAAGCTTGAGCTTTGCTGGCTCCTGCATTTCCAACCCAGTGCAAAAGTGTTTTCATTAGATGATCACCCAAGCTGTAGCTGGTGTTCTACAATTTCACTCAGCACATAAAAATGTATTTCTTTCTGACTGCATTATATTACCCTACTTATTGAGCCATTTATCACATAGTGTGGGGCCCAAGCTCTGTTTTATTGAAACTACAGAATCAAATATTGTTGTATTCACACATTCCTACATCTCTGCAGCTCCTTTTCTGGAGAGAGTTTCTTCTTATGAATGTTGACAAGCCAAGCAGTCTTCCCACTCCATTCCCCTAGCCTCAGTATGGAATCTATTGGAAATACATCCTTCCTAAAAAGGGGTACCCTTTTAGTGGGATGATGAGATAAAATGTCCCCAATATTTAGCATTGGATGCACAACAGCAGATCCATTTGGGTTCTAGAGGAGGCTGCCAGACCTGAGCTCAAATCTCATCTCTTCCACTTTCCCAAACTGTCATGTCTATCAGTTTTTGTTTTGTTTTTTGTTTTTTAAAGGGCCTGATTGCCACTCTTTTCATTTGTGGTATAAATGCAGATGATAATAGTACCAACTTCTGAGAGTTCTTAAAATGAGTAAATGAGATAACATGTGTATGTTTGCAAGAGTGTTAGGTGTCTTATTTGTGTTAGCTATCCTTTTTTGTTTTCTTTCATAACTTTCTATCATCTAATTTCTTCAGGGTAGAAGTAAAGATAAAGAGGATGAGATGAATTTTACTCATTTATTCATTTGGTTATTCATCCAACATGTACTATGTGCTATCCCCAGCACTGGGGATGCAGAGATTAAGATGAATAAGCCTCTGTACTCAAAATGCTGAACTTACTGTGGTGACAGACATTTAAACTTTTGCAAGCAAAACAGGCTAAATTCTGTCCTACTTCCCACCTCATTCTGTTGACTGACATGGTCTCAAAAGGCTGCTTGGCTTCTGGAATTCCGTTGTTAAATTGCTTGAGCACAATATTAATAGGCATCTCCTGAGAAAGCCTCCAGACCAGAAGTCAGCAGGCCTGATATAAGTTCAAGTTGCCCACTTTACCTTGAACTTTCACACTTCTTTGCACTCCCCTCTTTATAACTAGTAGTTGTGCACTATCAGCACAATTTACCACACACAACAAGGGTCTGTTGTGCTGTATCTGGAAAGTACTTTGTCACTCCCCAGTGACAGTTACCATGTGAGAGGCAAAACACCCCTTCTAGGTCCTGCTGAGAGAGGTGGAGAATGTGTGATAAAACCAGTTAGAACCCTGGTGGGTATTTCTGTCTCCTGTTAAACCTGGGTTTGGCAACTTTTAAAACTCTTCCCCTTAATTCTAACATGAGATCTTAAGGGAAACTGTGAGGCAAGCTGTCAAACAATAATTGAAAATCTAGATAAAGTCAAGGAAGCTAAGAAGTGGATGCTTTTCTAATGCTTCTTGTCTAAAGTTAGAACAAAGTGGAGAACTGCATCTCTCTGGTTTTAGAAACCTATATCTTGTCTGAAGCTACCTCTTCCAGGTTCTCAGCTGACTTGGAGAGTAAATTTCTCAGTGGGCCCACTATTGCAGGGCTGGGCAGGGTGGTTCTTCACTATGCTGTGAAGTCACAATGCCCACTTAAGTACCAGTCATAGCCCTAGCTCAGTCACTGTCACAACCCAAACACACGAACACATTTCTAAATGTCCTCTAGGGAAAGAACTGGCAAACTTCTGTAAAGATCCAGAGAGGAAATATTTTGGGTTTTGCCAGACACACGGTCTTCTATCACAACAACTCCACACTGCTTTGTAGTGTGAAAGCAGCCACAGCCACATCAACAAGTAGATATGGGTGTGTGCCAATAAAGTTTTATTTACAAAAACTGGTGGGAGGCTGGAATTGACCTGTGGTCTTCCTTTCAGAATCTCTGTTTTAGGGGATTGTGTGACCCCATTCAAATTCTCTCTTCTATACAAGGAGAAAACAGCAAAGAAATGGTCTGGTTGTCCCGGGTGACACTGATAATAAGAATATGATGGCTTCCTCAGGCTGACAGAAGAAGGAAATACCAAAGTGGGAGATTTTTTTAAAGTTAAGTTTATTGGAGTAACATTGGTTAATAATAACATTAAGGAAAATGTGTTTTAATTATCCTCTTGAATTAGTCAGGGTTTTCCAGAGAACCAGGATAGATAGATGATAGATAGATAGGTAGACAGATAAATTGATTGATAGATATAGATAGATAATTTTAATAGGAGGAATTGGCTCATGTAATTATGGAGGCTGAGAAGTCCCACTAACTGTCATATATAGTTACATAACCACCACATAGAGATTTATAGCCTATGGTGTAAATCAGTATAAGCCTGAAGGCCTGAGAACCGTGGAAGCCTATAGTATAAATCCCAGTCCTAGGGCAGAAGAACATGAGATAAGAAGCCTCAGCTCAAAATGTGAGGCAAAAAAGAAGGGATGAATTCCTTCTTCCTCCACCTTTTCTATTCAGGCCCCCAACAGACTGGATGATGCCCACCCACATCAGGAAAGGCAGTCTTCTGGGTCTACAGATTCAAATGCAACATCTTCATAGACACATACCCAGAAATAGAGTTTAACCTAATAGTTGGGCATCCCCTGAATCACTCAAGTTGACAATTAAAATGAACTCTCACAGGTCCCCCAAACTTATATTTTAAAAATTGAGATATCATTTACATACAATCAACATACATTACAGATAGTTTACATATAATAAAATACACAGATCTCAAAACACAGTTCAATGAGTCTTGACAAAAGTATACCTGTGTGACCATCATCTCAGTTTATACATAGAATATTCTTCTCTCCCAGAAAATATCTCATGTCACTGGCCGATGTAGGATGCCCTGACTGAAAGCAGCCACTGTTCCAATTTCTATCCCTATAGATTAGTTATCTCTGCTTTTGTACTCCATGTATTTTGAGTGCACAGCTTATAAATTTTTGTATCCTGTTTTGAATTTTTCATTAGATAAAAGGGGCATCAAACATAATAGAGGAAAAATTGATTGTAAAAATCAACCTAATCTCATTACCTTAACAGCAATTCTGTTTTCATCACGGTAAATTCTTCTCCAGATCTAACCCATGTGTGCACATATTTTAACATATTTTTTTTTCAGTCTTTACACACCATTTCCCCTGATGTTTTAATTTAATGATACACCAGGCACATTTTCCTTGTTTCCATGGAATTACCTTAATAATTGTTTAGTGGTTGTCTAAAATTCCAGCCTGCTGATGTGCTCCAAGTTACCCAGGCGCCCCCTCCCATGGGAATGGGTACATGGCAGACATATGTTTTATTGTGTATCGTGGAGAGAAGTGGTATGTCTAGGTACATTCCGAGGAGGCTGACCCCAGTCCGTGTCCTGGCTCTGTGCCTTGGTAGCTCATCTATGAAGTAGAAATCATAATGGAATTTACTTCATAGGATTGTTGTTGGAATTAAATGAGTTCCACTGTGTCAAGCTCTCAGAACAATGTCTGGCACATAACAAGCACTATCATTATGGGCATCCACATTGCTGTAAAATTTTTATTTTTATTTTTTGTAGATGATGTCATCACAGTTACTTAAAGACATATAGCTTTTACCCTTCACTGAACTCTACCTAAAATAAATTCCCAGGAGAAGTGTTAAGGAGAGGGGCTATCCAATGGCCCTTGCTATGTGCCATTCACCCTCTCCTGTTCCCTTCTTAACTAATAGCAACCCCATAATTCCTCATCTCTATTACTTCTCACACCCTCTGAATTATCAGGTTCTCTGGATCATATCTCCCGTTTCTTGAATAAACCTGCCTCTCTTAATTGCCACTGCTATTACTTTGGCCCAGATAACATCACCTGGCTTCTGGATTACTGAACCCACCTCCAAATTTCACTCCCTACCTTCACACTCACCTCTACCTGGCCTTCTCCATTGGCTGACCAAGCTATGCTGCCAATGGGTTCATCTGATCCTATCACTCACCTATAAAGGTCCTACCATTCTTAGAATGACCTAAAGTCCTTAACATCTTCCCAGGACCCTTGCTGGTTTGGACCCTGCTCTTGTTGATTAACTCTCTGACCTGACATGACCTCCTCTCTGTCCCTCAGATGAAACAGCCTCTCTCACCTTCACAGATTTTTCTTCTCCCTCTTAGACAAACTGAAGCTCAGCCTGGAGGTTTTAGACTGGCTTTGAGCTCTGGGGAAAACCCACTCCTGACCCTTTATGTGCAGGTTGTGGGCCTCTTTCCTTGATACCTTCACACTTCTCTTAGTCATTCAGCACTTTTGGGACTACTTGTCTATTGTGTGTCTCCACCACTAGAAGGATTTGTCTTTTTACCCTCCAGAATTCCTCAAACTTAATGCAGTCCCTAGCACATAGTAGGCATTCAGTATATGTTTGTTAAATAAATACATGACGGATTTATTGATGTCAAGTAAGTTGCATTGACTTAGCACTAATGATATACAGATGTCACTTAACCAGGGAACTTGACAGCTTTGGATGTTGTTGCTTTGGAAATGCTTTCATTAATTCAGTCAGTCCAAATGATATCTTCATAGTATTTTAATTTGCATTTATTCATTTATTAATAAGAGATCAATTCTTTTTCAAAGAAGGGGACCAAAGGTTAAGGAAGGAGAAGTCGGAGATGAGGCTCAGATGAACCCTCCCTACTTCACTCACTTGCTCATTTGCTCTTTCAACAAACCTACACAATTCTATATTGGATGCTAGTTTCTTAGGAGTTAGGGTGAATCAGATACACCCCCCCCACCCCCCCACCCCCCCCCACACACACAGGAAGTCAGTCAAGAGAGGATTTCAGGTGTGTAAATGTACAATAAGAACAGACAGTATGGGGATTGTGATTGAGATATTGGCAATGTATTGGTGCTTGTTCAAGCATGAGAAGATTCTGGGCTCCCTTTGCAAAACTTGGTTCCAGGTGTTCTTGTATCCATTCATGAGGGTAAAAGGGCTCCTCTCATGGGTGATCCTTCATTTTCTTCATGATCTCCCCAAATATCTTATCCTTAGAATGAAATTCATTAGTATGCCTGTTGCCCAAGCTCCCAACCTGGTTATCACCTATGAAGCTTCTTTTCCTCCTGGTTAGGTGACTCATTGCACCCATCTCACACTTGACCAGCTTCATAAAGAAACAAGAGTAGTTAGCAATGTTCCTCTTTGTGAAGAAGCTCTCCTAAGGACTGTCAAGGGCCCTCTGCTTGGGGGGGGGGGGGGAGGAGCAAATTAATACACCAAAGCCATAGCTCTCTGGGATCCTGTTCCTTGGGTACCTGGTTCTAAGGTCAGAGGTGATCTCCAACACACAGGAAAGCTTCTCACAGTTGGACAGAAGACCAATGATATTTCCTGACAATGCCCTGAACAAGGAGTTTATGCCCTACGAGATCAATGTAATTCTCTCTATAAATGGGTCTGTAGAACAGTCAGGTTATTGGATTCTGTGGTGGGCTCATCTTATGCTTATCCATGAAGGGTGGCATTGTATAATCCTGACTCCTATCATCAGGGACTTTATGGTTTAAGTGGGAAAAAGACACAATGGAGAAAATATAAAATTATTAGTGTATGTGACAGCTGAAGAAGAGGAAGATACACAAGTTTTGTAGAGGAAGCAACAAAGATGAGATCTTGGCAGGTGGGGTTTGGCACAGTGGAGGGGATATGGAAGGCATCTCAGGAGGAGGTTGTACCACTGGCAATGGCATGCAGGTAGAGTGAGCCTGTAGTGTTGAAGGTTCAGTGAAGACAACTCCCTGAGGATATCTGATAGAGAGTGTACACTGGGTATCGCTGGTCCCAATGTTGGAAGGGATGACTATGCTGTGATTGTAGAGTATTCCACTAAGAAGCTTAGATGTTCATAAATGCCCATCAGTATATGAGTGGATCAAAAAGCTATGGTACATTTACACAATGGAAGATTATGCAAGAGAAAGAAGGAACTCCTACCTTTTGCAACAGTATGGATGGAACTGGAGATTATTAGTCTAAGTGAATTGAGCCAAGCAGCAAAAGACAAATACCATATGATCTCACCTAATACTGGAAACTAATGAACAAAATAGATGAGCAGAATAGAAACATAGGCGTGAAAACAAGGAACAGACTGACAGTGACCAGAGAGGTGGGGTGAGGGGAGAAAAATGGGAAAGAAGAGGAAGAGTTTAGTCAAGAAACTAATATAGCTAGAACCAAGATGGTGGAGGAGTAAGTGGAGCTACACCAATCTCCTCCCAACACCAAACTGAAATTACAACTTAATTGGGGAGAAATCATCCAGAATAACCAACAGAACACCAATTGGAGAGAAGTCTCATTACCACGGACAGGACAGAAGGAGTCACAATGGGACCGGTAGGAAGTGCAGAGAGGCGGGAGGCTGGCAGGGCTCCCAAGGGTGGCAGCTGAAGGGATGGAGAAACATGTCATCAGTCTGAGGCTCCACCTGAGAAGGGTGGGATCTAAACCCCCAATTGGGCTTCCCAGCCTATGGGCAACACAGTTGAGAGTAAAACAGCACCCAGCTGTGAAAAACAAAAAAACATCTGGTTTAGTCTCTTGACAAAGAGACTAAATTCTTAAAGGGACCATGCACAAAAATACGAAGGCACCCACCTACCCTTGGCTCCAGCAGAGAAAGAGCACAGTGGACTAGAGACACTTAAGGAGGGTTTGGGTCATTGGCTTTAGGGGAGAGCTGAGGGAGCAGCCTGTGAGTTCAATGCTGACCCATCCCCCACACAGCCAGCAGACCACTCTTCTCCAAAGGGTGGGAGCCTGAGGGGAAGCCACAGCCCCACCCATAGGAATTAATCCACCCCACCCATCAGTGCCTAAACCTGACCTCAGATCACAGGTTGATTGGATTAACAACTGAATTCAGCTGCCCTGCCCAGAGGTGCCTAAAACTGACCACTAATCACAGGCTGATTGGATTAACAACTAAAGGAGACAAAGACAGTGGATCTCTGGTAGTCTCCAACTGGCTGACTAGGCCCAGACTGGGACATGACCTGACGTCACCAAGCACAGATCTAGGAAGTAAACAAAGTGCACCTCTACACCACAGAAGGTCTCACCACTAAGATAGTAAGTCAAAGCAGACCAATCCAAGAAGCAGAAACAAACAAGAGCCACCTAAAATGGGGAGACAAAGAAATAAATCCTCAGCAAATGGAAAGGAAGAATCCCCAGGAAGAGTGCAAAATGAAACAGAGGCAAGCACCCTCTCAGACATGGAATCCAAAATAATGATGATAGAGAAGCTCAATGATCTCAGTGAGTTCAAAGACAACTACAAACAGCTCCAGGGGAACTACGAAGAACTCCAGAGGAACAACAAAGAACTCCAGGAGAGCTACAAGGAACTTCCTGAGAATTACACCAGCATTAAAAAGGACATAGAAACCATCAATAAAAGCCAGGAAGAAATGAAGAATAGAATTTCTGAATTGAAGAACACAATAGGAGGAATCAAAAGCAGGCTAGAGAAAGCAGAGGATCGGATTAGTAAGCTGGAGGTCAATGTAGAAAAAAATTCTCAGGCAGTGCAACAAAATGAAAAAAGACTGAAAAAGAATGAAGAGGTTTTAAGACAGCTGCAGGACAACATGAAACGTAATAACATCCATATCATAGGGACACCTGAAGGAGAAGAGGAGGAGCAAGGGACAGAAGACCTCTTTGAAAAAGTAATGACAGAAAACTTCCTTAACTTAAGGAGAGAAAATGTCGTGCAAACTCAGGAAGCACAGAGGGTCCCAAGAAAGATGAACCTAAACAGGCCCACACCAAGACACATCATCATGAAAATGGCAAATTTCAAAGACAAGGAGAGAATCCTAAAAGCAGCAAGAGAGAAACAGTTAATAATATACAAGGGGGCTCCCGTAACGTCATCGGCTGATTTCTCAACAGAAACACAACAAGCTAGAAGGGAATGGCAAAAAAATCTTCAGGCAATGAAAAACAAAGTCCTGCAATCAAGAATACTCTACCCAGCAAGGCTGTCATTCAAAATGGAAGGTGAAATAAGGAGCTTCCCAGACAAAAGAAGTCTAAAAAAATGCATCTTCACCAAACCAGCATTGCAAGAGATGCTAGAGGGTCTGCTTTAAGAAGATGAAGCAACAGAGACAGAGAGGAACACAGGTACAAAGGTGAATGGATTAAATGCACCAATCAAAAGACATAGGGCAGCTGAATGGATAAGAACCAACTTTAACTTATGAATGCTTTAAAGTGATCTTGTTACCATACCTGAAGAACCCAGAAACACCAATTCAGAAGAACCTATGTACCTTTATATTCATAGCAGCGCTATTTACAATAGCCAAGTGCTAGAAACAGCCTAAGTCCCCAGCAGCGAATGATTAGATCAAAAAACTTTGGCATATGTATACAATGGAATAATGCACAGCAAAAAGAAAGAAGGAATTCCTGCCCTTTAGCAACAACATGGATGGAACTGGAAAGTATTATGCTTAGTGAAATAAGTCAGTCAGTGAAAGACAAATACCATATGATCTCACCCATTACAGGACAGTAATGAACAAAACAAACAAACAAACAAAACAGAACCAGATACATGAATACAATGAACAGACCTTCAGAGGGCAGGGGGGAGGGAGGAGGAGGAGGCAAAGAAGGGGAGCAGTTTAGTCAAGGAACTAGTGTGGAAGAACCATGGACATGGATAACAAGTGGGATTGACTTTTGGGGAGAGTGGATGGTTGGGGAGAGTGGGGAAGGGGACAGAGGGGAATAAAAGGAGATGGGTGTAATACAACAACAATTAAATTAAATTAAAAAAAAAAGAAACTAGTATAAATGACCCATCAACATGGGCAACAAGGTGGGGGTTGATTGTGGGAGAGGGGATGAGGTAGGTGGGGCAGGGGAGAGCAAGGCAGGGAGGATGGCACACTTAACACAACAATAAGTCATTTTTAAAAAAATGATCTTAAGTGTTTTCAGTGGTAGGACATTAGGTTTCATTAAACAAATTGAGTAGAGGCCCGAGAGGCAATGCTGGGCTCAACACCAAGACTTCCATATTTGGAGCTTCTTAAAAAGAGATTTTTTTCTTTCTCTGCCAGGAGGTCAGGGAGAGAAGCCTTACTGCCTTGGTCTGCAGTGTGGGGCTAATCTAATGACTGACTTGCAGTGGTGTTGAGAAGATTGTGAACCCTTTTCCTCAGGTGCTCAAAACACAATACCCAGCGGATAGCCTTTGATCCTCCTGGAGGTCACTTCTGGGGCTGCAACCTGGGTCTTCTCTGTTTGCCAGTAACTTGAATTTGCCCTGATTGGAAAGAATAAATGACTGAGTCTGTCAACCCTTTGGTTCATCACTTCCATTTTAGTTTTATGAACTATTGTCCTCATCAGAGACACTTAGTGGAACAAAAGCATTTTAAAAAGAATTGTCCCCCCAAAAGCAAACAAAAGCCTTATTTACCAAACTGCCAACTTCATCAGCAATTTTGAGACACATACCCACCCCCAGCCTTCCACATATCTGGAAAGTAATGTTGTTAGTGAGAGTCAAATGATTTTTGTTCCACCACCCACCTCCCAAACTATAAGAAAAATGTAAAGAAAAAAGATCCCAGAAACAATTGGGGATCCCCTACTCAGTGGAGATCCCCTACTCCATCCCACCTTCTTGTGTAGGGATCCCTGTGTCCCAGGAAAATAGAAACCTCTTTCAAGACATCTCCCCTGCCTGCCAAACACGGCAGAGGGCTGATGGGCAACACTGCTCTGCTTCTAGCTGATTCTCATGTGACAGACAAGCAAAAAGTTTGAGAATCCTGGAGTCCTTATGCATAAATCCTTTCTCCTCTCCCTCCCTCTCTCTCATGCAACATGAAGTAGGAAGACATATCTGTGTAAGGAGGATTCATCAAAATCTCTAATTAAATACATGGCAGCTGGTGAATTAAAGCATTTGTCTTAGTTCTGCCATCCTATAATACCTTATAATCCTGAGAGTCCAAAGTATGAATTAATTATCATTTCTAAGAAGCCAGGGAGACAGCAGCATTGAGGAGGGTAGGGTGGAGAAGGAGCGACTATGAATGGTGGCAATTAATGCCTGTGAGAAAGGGAGAGTCACCGTTACATTTTTTAGAATAAGAAGCCACTTTAGGAAGTTTGCAAGCCTGCATATTTGTACATTTTGTGTGTGTGTGTGTGCACGTGTGTGTACGCGCACACACACGCATGCATAGGTGTACTCAGGGTCAAATTTTAAGCTGTGACAATTGGGCATTTAATAGTATCAGTTTATTCATCATTATTATTATTAGTAGTATTTTACCTGCTACCAAGAGCTTATTTCTTGCTTGCTAAAGCTAAGACTTGATATTTTCCCTACCATATCTTAAGATGACTATGTTTTCTGCAGAGTTAGTATTTCTCTTTCTTTTTTTTTTTTTTTTTTACCAATGAGAAGATGGAAGGTTAGGTTAAATAACCTTCCCAAAGTCTCCCACAGCTCACAGGTGTCAGAGCTAGTACTCAAATCCAGGCTAACCTGATCCCAGAACCCCTTTTCCTAATCATCAGGCCCTCCTTCCTGAACTTACTACATGGCAGCCCTTTGCTGAGATTATAGAATTTAGTGAGAATGAGTCATACCCTTAAGGAAAAGGTCCTGCTGTTGAGTGGGACGTACTAGCTAAGGTTTGCTGCTGTAATGGTTAAACCCCCACTTCTCATGGCCTTGCTGCAGGAAAAGTTTATTCCTCCCTCCTGTGCTGCTTGACCATGCACTTGGAGTGACCACTCTGCCCCTTGCTGTTATTCACAACCCAGGCTCCCACTGCTATGTGGCTCCTCCACCTTCACCCTGGCTGTGAAGGGAATAGGGAGTGAGAGTCTCATGGAGAATTTATATTGGTGATCTGGGCAGGGTAAGCAGCCCTTCCCTTCATACTCTGTCCACCGTAACTAAGTCACATGGCTGGGCCTAACTGCAAGGCAACAGGGAAAGGGAGCCTAGCTGTGTCCCAGGAAGGAGAAAAGAATGGGTGTATTTGGGAAAGGCTTTTAAAGGGGATAAATCTCCATATTTTTCAATGTCAAATGTGCAGAAACTGTACACAGAAAGTTATCCTATATGATTAATTAATTTTTTATTTCCTTCCCCTGTAGGTGTGGTGTGACTGTAATAAAAATGGTGAATATAAATAAAATAATTAATAACACTCAAAAATATAATACATACACTGAAAAGAATAATGCCCCTGATGTTGTCAGGGGTTTGGGTTCACATCTTTGTCCTAGTATGATGAAAACATTTCTTACCTTCCCTATGCCTCATCTCCCTTCTTGATAAAATGGAGACAATTGCACCTGCTACCCGGGGGGGCGGCCATGACAGTGAAAGGAGACAGAAAAGGAGTGTGGAATGCCTGGAATATGGTGCATGCCCAGATCATCACCCTTCTGCTGCTTTCAGCAGCAGGCTCCTCCAAAATCTCCGTAGCTTCTCCCAGGACCCTGTGTTACTTTTAGGGGAAAAAATACTCAGCTTTTCTTTCAATTTATCACACACCAGGTTACCCAAATTGTCAAAGAGCCCATACTTAAATGCTCCCCAAACTATGCAACTATTTTCTTTTTAAGAAATCTTCTATTGCTTTATAAATGTCCACCTAAGAAATCTTCTATTGCTTTATAAATGTCTACCTAATTTTTAAAAAATTATCAGGAGACTGATGTTATAAGAGAATGGTGATATTAATAATTCTATTATTTTAAAAGACATTATTTGTTGAGTGATAGCTCACTGGAGGTACTGTTCTTAGACCTTTATATGTAATATCTCTTTAATTATCACAACAAAGCTATGATCTGGGTCCTATTATAATCCTTATTCAGGTATTAGCCAAGAGCCAAGAGCACTGAGTTGTGATCTGTCTTGTTCACAGCCATACTCTCAGCACCTAGGAGAGTGTCTGCACTCAACATTTTGTGGATGAAGGGATAACTTTCCCATTTCTAGGAACAATGAAGCTTAACTAAATTGCATGCCCTATCCAAAGTCACATGGCTGTAAGCACTAAAGCTGGATCCAAATCCAGGTCTGTCTGTCCCTAGACTGCATTCTGCAGAGTAGAAAAAGTTGGCCAAGGTCAGACCTCATGTTTTCAAAAGGAAATTATCCTGCAACACCATGATGTGTTTGATTGATCTCAATACCCTTTGTTTGATTTCCACTAAAAGGAACTTTTTTCTCTGGAAGTGGAAATCTACAGAAAGTGGTGATTGCCACTGTGGCCCAAATGGTTACTTTGAAAATAGCCAGCAAGACTGAGCCCACCATCTGGATTTTATGGAGTTGCCTCTGGGGCTTAGAAGTTCCCAATATGTCAGGGACTTTCAGGATGACCTTGGCAGGGCTCTGTCATCCTGAAACTTGTTTCCTCTTCCATAAACCAGAAGCTTGGGAGGGATGACTTCTGAATCCCTTATAACTGGTTATTTTGGACAAGCAGTATAAAATCTTGGGACCCCCATTTTAGGGTCTACTAAATAGACCATGGAGCAAGACCATTTTTTGAAACAATGGCATGTGTGGACTTCCAGAACACAGTGGTTTCTCCAAGATGGTCAGCACTGTTACTGTTGCTGCCTCACCCTCTGTAACCCTTTCCTAGGTTCTTTTGAATATACTGGTGAGTTAGCAGCACAGCTGTATGTACTTCATATTTTCTAAACTGTAAGTTACATCCAGATGTCTGTCAAAGAATTGCATTTCCCCTACAACTGCACCCTCTCCCGCCCCCAGTCTCCTCTGGTGGGGTGGTGGGGTGGCGTTAATTTTCTCTCATTTTACAATTTGCCTCTGGGGAATGCTTAGAAGGACCAGAAGTCCAGCTCTGGTGAAACCTGAATGTCCCCTCTGGCTCCTTCATGCTGTGGGCCAGGGGCAGCCCTCAATTCTCTCAGTTCTTGCTGGCTGGTCTCTGAAAGTCAACTTAACTGTATTTGTTTCTGTCTCTTCTTGTTTTGTCAACATGCCATTGAGAAGGAAATGCAAACCTGAGCCTTGATTAGACATCTCCCTTGGTGCGATTTTCCCTGATTTTCAATTCAGCACATTGGCATAGGTGATGGGGCACAGGCTTCCTGCCATTGACGGGTCCTGGAAGCTGTGTGGCACTGGCCAGAGTGTTAAAAGTGAAACACAGGCAAAGAGTGATTGCCTTTCTGCGAAGAGGTGGGGTGGCCCTGCCTCTCCACTCTGATATTTCCTGCCCCTCAGCTATTTAAGAGCAGTTCTCTAGGCTGAAATGTAATGGAGAACTCTGCAAATTTCCAAGGATGCTAGACCTTCTTACTGGGAGGAGGAATTCTGTGCTTGGAGGGAACCTGGATCTCTCTCTCTCTCTCTCTCTCTCTCTCTCTCTCTCTCTCTCTCTCTCTCTTTGTGTGTGTGTGTGTGTGTGTGTGTACACACAAATTTCCTGGGAGACAGGAATCCAGGAACTTGGGCATGGTGATCACATAAAGCTTTGTGACATTGGGTGAGTCATTTAGGCTTTCCGAGATTTCCTTGTACACAGATAAAACTTTTGGGTCTTGAACAAACCTCTCAACTTCTCTGAAATACACTTTTTCATACATGCATTTATAATTTAACTATTTCAATGATCAGCCTTGCACATGTGTGGCCTTTGGCATATGCTTTTAATCTCTGTGGGCTTCCATTTCATCTTGAAAATGAAAAGGATAACAATCTCTATCTTGTGGAGTTATTGTGATGTTGTATGAAAATGTACTTAAGAAATGGTCCTTTCCCTTGTTTTCTTTCTCCCCTTCCTTCCTTTCCCTTCCATCTTTGCCTTCAGCCTTCACCTCCTTCTTCCTCTTCCTTTACTTATTTCTCCTTCTCTTCCACCATCATTATCATCATTGCCACCTCCTCACTATGAGGTCAAATCCAATTATGTACCTGAAAGTGCTATGTCATTTTTAAAGCATTAAAAACATTGAAATAACTCTGATATTATAGATAAACTTGTCTTATTGGAAACTCAATGTCACTATGTGTGTGTAGCCTCTTAGATTTGCTCAGTGGAGGAATATGGCTGTTGGACAGGTCAAATGCTGTGTGTCAAGGCATGTGGTGAGTGAAATGAGTTTGCCTGTGGATGAGGGGTCTAGCTGGAGGAGTACGGCAGCCCAACGGGGCAGGGAGCCATGCAGAACACCTCAATAATGGCTCAGAAAACTTACAAATAAAGCTGAGATTCCTAATGTTTAATTCCAAGTGACTGAACATTAACAGTTAATTAACTCCTAACTACTAAACCAAAGCTAAATCTCTACAAAGGCTAGTGGTATCACTTACATAATAGAGCTAAGAGGTTGCCATCCTGTCATGGCAACATACAGTAAGATGGAAGGGTCATGTCATGTAGATCTCAGTATATACACTCACTGTGCTTTCCTTTAGGAACATACCCATTCTCATCTGTCTGGCTCTTAGAAGGAGAAGAGAAATCACATGCAAACCAATACATCTTTCTTTAAACTCTACCTCTCCCTACTTGTGTGGGTACTGGCCAAGCTACTCAGATGATCTGATTTTGGTTTCATTCAGGAGCATAAAAAGGGTAATTCCTACCTTGCTATGTCATTTTAATAGATCAGTGTCAACATGTAAGAAACATAACAAAAGGCCTAACACATTGTTATAGACTGCATGTTTGTGTCCCCTCCCAAATTCATATGTCAAAACCTTAACTTCCAATGAGATAGTATTAGGAGGTGTGGCCTTTAGGAGGCAATTAGATTTAGATAGGATCATGATGGTAGACCCTCAATGATGGCATTAGTATCTTTACAAGAAGAGAAAGAAACTACAGTTTCTTCTCTCTCTTCTCACTGCATGTGAGGAAACAAGAAGGTGTCTAACTGCAAACCAAAAAGCAGGTCCCCACTAGATGCCAGATCTGCTGATACCTTAATCTTGGACTTCCCATCTTCCAGTACTGTGATAAGTAAATGTTTGTTTTTGAAACCATCCAGTCTATGGTACTTTTGTTATAGTAACCCAGGCTAATTGATATATGCATGAATGGCAAGATATGTTTCTGCTTCAACTTTATTCCTCTTGTTTCCTTCTCACTAATATGTCCAACCACATTGGTTTCCTTGGTTCCTATTAAGGATCAAGATCTATTCTACCTTATTATTTTCAACATGTTGTCCCCTTGGCCTAGAATTCTTTTTCCTCTCAGCCCCTGGATCATTTCTCTTACATGTTTCAGCTCAGATACCACTTCTTCAAAAAGCCTTTGCTGAACTCCTAGCTAGATCAGCCTCCCCGATTATATATGACCATAACCCCCATATAACATCTGAGTTTAAGCTAGGAGAATATCAAATTCCATTCTGCCCTCATGCTTATGTCTGTTTCCTTTTGTTGCTGTCTAAAGCTGTTACAGCCTCACAATCTCCCATGCATCCTCCAATGAGTTAGTTATCTAGTTTACCCTCCTGGTGACAGGTCTAACAACACCCACCACTTGCATCCATAATGCCCTCTGTTCAAAGACATTGGCACTGCAGTTGGTTTTTCATATTTGCGTAGGGCTGAGCAATGCATTCTAGATGGCCCTAGATGGGTATTACAGTTTAGCTTGCAGACTGTGAGGGGAAGAGGTCTATCTCTTTGTGAAGGTACAGCTGGGATTTGGTGAGTTATTATGAAAGGTCATAATCTGCTCATAGACTGATGTCAGAAATGGTGAACCTGAATATCAAAGGAACCCACCACCATTTGGAGTTAGATCCTAAAATGCAAAACTTTGGATCTAGAGGGAAGTGTATGTAGCCCATGTGGAATAGATTCTAGGTGTGAATCATACAGTCTAGGGGAAAAGAAGCCTTTGCCAAGCCAAGTATAAGGGATCAGGGTTGCCTTCGTCAATCCTGAGAACCTTACTCAATCCACACTGATTGAGTGCCCATTTCCTTTTAGGTCCTGGGACCGCAGAGGGATGTGTGCTGTGATCAGTAGCCTAAGAGAACCACATGGAGTCAGAAGCAGGAAGAGGAGAGGCGCTGCCGCAGATTAGGTTTCAAAGATGAGCTGGAGTGAGGCAGGACTGTATCAGGGGTCTTTACATCCTGATCATGATGATGATGAAGATGATGGCGATGATGATGGTGTTGATGATACTGACAGCAATAGCTGCTAATTCTTAATGAGCACTAATTATGTTCTAGCTACTGTACTGAGTGTTTTACACATCAACACTCATTTGATACTCTTACTCTATAAGGAGGTACTAATATTAACCCCATTTTACAGGTGAATAAACTGAGGAACAAAAGGTTAGAAAATTTTTTTTTTTTGGAAGATGGCGACAGAGTAGAGAGCAGTGCTGATGGTGTTCTCGAGCACCAGAGCAGCTAGAGGACAGGATAAGGAGCGTGAGACGTCTTCAGGACCCTGGGGATTGGAACGGGCAGCATCTGGACACAGGGGAGCACAGCCCAGAGGCAGAGGAGGCCAGCAGGACAGTAGGTGAGGCGTTCCCGACCGACCTGCCAGTGGGCCGAGGTCGGCTCTGGGCAGTGGCGGCTCTGCCCAGAGGGGCGCGTTTGACTGGGGCCAGTTTCAGGCTCCCTGGCAACTGGAAGTCTTAGCAGTGAAGTGCGGGCGGCGAGGGCAAACGCAGTAGGGAAGGCGGAATTGAACTCTTGCAGGGGAGGGACTGTGGGAGAGACTCACCCCGGCAACAGGGAGAGGAGGTTTCGCGGCGCGCGCGGCTAGAGGCGGAGGAGAAGAGTCCTGCGGGAAGCCGGAGCTGGGGAGCGGGAAGTGCACCAGCCGCGGTGGCAAGAGGGCCGAAAAATGGAGCTGCTGGGCCGCTGGGGAAACAGCAGCTAGAAGCCCCTGCGAGGGGGGAGGCCCAGCCCGGCGCAGCCACACAGGCCCCCAGGCTCCGCGGGAAAATCCAAACGGCGAGCCGGAGAGCCGGCAAGCCGGGAACTTGTGGCGGGTGACCCGCCATTGCCGGAGACAAAAGCTGCACTTCCTACGGCTGGGAGGGGCTCATCACAGGGGCCGCGTAAAGGACTCTGCGGAGAGCTGATTGGCTTGGGGGCGTGGTGCTCGCCCCGGAAGGGCGGGACAGTGTAGGCAGACCCTGGACAGTGTTGTCTGACAGGCCCGGCCTCCTCCCGGAACTGCAGGGGTGAGGCCAGTTCTCACAGGGACCGGCAAAGTTGCGGGCTGCCTTGCAGAAGTGCTGGGGGCTGTCCTGAGCAGGAAACTCCGCCAGGCTCTAGAACATCGGCAGCCCTAAAACCCAGCCAGGCTGTGGAAGGCCCAGGCTACCTGGGGGCGGACACACAGAATCAGCCCTACTGCGACAATCAGAGGCCCTGCCACGCGCCAAGACCGGCTAGAATATAGACTATAGACTGTAAAGTACTGACCAAGAAAAAGAGGCAGCATCAGGAAAGGGATTGCTGCCAATCTCAAGCACCTGAATTATACCGAGAGCTATATGAACTATTAAACCTCAACATATCCTTTGCAAAAGTTACTCATCACATATTCTTAATCACCCCCATACCTCAATCCACCTAAATACCCAAGACCCTCCCCTACTCTCGAATTAAAGTCTGTTCATTCTGTGGCTATAACACATTCCCAGTCCTCAATCTAAGTATTCCTCCCTTCCCCAGCCTTTCTAAACCCTTTCTTTATTCTTTTCTTCCTTCCTCCTTTTTTTTTTTTTTAATTTTTCTTTTCCTTTTCTTCCTGGTAAAGCCCACAGGTTCTGGATCCACCTGGACCAATCAGAAATCATAAAGGGGGAACA